>VDFB02129790.1:0-30433 GCA_007258455.2 Sequoia sempervirens
TTTGTTTTAAATCTCTTTGTTTTGATTTTTCTATTTCATGAAAAATGGTTGATTTTGAATTTTTTGTTTCATCAAATCTTTTTTATTTTATTTTTTTGTTTTATCAAATCTCTTTGATTTTGATTTTCTTTTCATCAAATCTCTTTGATTTTGATTTTTTTGTCAATTCAAATGTCTTTCATTTTACATACAAAAACTCTCTATTATATATTAATAATGATTTCAATTGAAAAATATAATTTAAATAGTTAAACCAAACGAAATGGTTGTATGGAATGCTTATCTTCTTTGGAAATTGAGTATTTTTATGGCCATATCAAACAAGGCAACAAAGCCAACAAGGATGCAAACAATCACAAATGCTACAATTCTCAATTCATGTCTCATCCCAAAATAATTCCTTATGAATTCAGACACCACCACTCTTCCATCTACTGCTTTCAGTTTTGTATTTACATCAGCAAGCTGTGATACCACAAACCATGGAGTGTTCAGAAAATAGATGTTAGCTAGTTTTACCATCTCCACCACACAAAAAAATTTCTAGTTCAAAAGAAACAGATTTCATTGCGTTACTAATCAATAATCATCGTGTCTTGTTGCATACCTAGTTTTACCTTTTTGTATTGTAACGGTCAAGATTTGAATCAACCGTCCGTTATGAAAAGGACTATAATTCAGCATGCTTTCTTTAGCTAATCTATACATGCTACCTACAAACATTTGTTGTGCAGATTACGCTTAAGAAAAAACAACAATTAATAATAACAAATGCATAACTCCATATATTTGAAATGCTACCGAAGGGAATAAATAATATCTATACATATTCCCAAGCCGAGAGCTATACCAAGTCTATGATTTACAATACGAAGGTGGTTTATACAGTTGAGACTGTGGATACAATGCAAAGGCTGATAATGCAAACATAACCTGAGTATACCTAGTGTGGAGCATGGCGATAATACTGAACCTTGCAATATTTTCCATTGATACTGCTAATAAGCTATGACCTTCTCAAAAATGTTGTAAAGTAAAGAAACACCACTGTAGACTCGGAATCATTCTAATTCTAAAAGATTCAGAATTTCAATAATTTCAATAGAGAAATTGAACAATTTATTCGAGCTCTCATGAATCAGGAAATTAAAATTGATATACTAAGCAATCACTGTTGCTAAACTTATACAGAAATTACAAACATTACCGACCCATATTACAGCCTATAATTAGAGGAAATCATGCTAAATATAAATGATTGTGGAAATTAATCAACATGAAATTATAACCACATTCCTTCTGAAAACATGATATAAAAGTATTGGGCATCAATACTATGTGAATCGTTATACAAGTTGATACATGAATTAAGTTGATCAAATTACTTGTAATTGGTTCATGTTTCGGCCAGAGAATTCCTTGTTAAATCTGTACTCTTTGGATGAATCAAAAACTCAAATTGAGTCAGCATCACATAAGAAATCCCATATATTCAATTTCTTATCAGCAATCCAACCTTTCTCTAAAATCTGCTACCACTAAAAATCTCATGAAAGGGAAGTGCATGAAGAGTTACAGGTCATGCATATTGGCAGCTAAACTCATTGAAGGGTCATATTTTATCCCTATCAGGGACACACATACAATACCAAAGATCCTGTATCAAAATTATGAGCTCTAAGATAATAAAATGATAACATCTTACGTATAGAAAGACCAATTAAAGCATGCATAAGTAAGATAAAGAACAAGAAATTTGCAAATTCGTGGTGAACGTAACGGTTAGCATGGCATGTCTGCTTGTGCCCATCCCCACCCCCACGCGCTCACAAACAAGAGATTAATGATGACCTCTCGGTCGTTGAAACAATGCACACAAAACACAAAGTTTAATGAATTTGGTTACAATAACTGTCAATTACAAATCCCCTTAATCAAGTGATAATTAAAACAATATACTTAGAAGTTTAGGTATTTTTTTCACACTAATCAAGATAATTTAGCCTCATTGATAAACACAAGTGCTTGTATAGGCTTGGGATGAGTGGGAAGGCCTGGAATGGAAAGGTCATCTATATTGTCTTTACGAGAGGTAATTGATTCCGCATGAGTGAGTATGGAGGTTGGGATTCGGTTGAGGCCACCAGGACAACCCATAGTGGGGGTCGGAGCCTATGAAGATTCCCAGAGGATATCCCATGTTGAGCTGTGTGATGACACTCTTTCTACGACAATAGTTGGTATTTGGATTCATGTGTATGGTCTTCTTATCATACCTGATTTTTTTTAATTTCTGGAAGCAATGCGACTTATGTCAGTGATGTTAGAGTTGTACTTGTGTTAATTTTTATGGTTGTCAGTTTGTGTCAGCCTGTGTCTAGAGGTAGATTGTCTTGTATAGGATTCCTTGCTACTATCTCTTAGCATGGGGGGTGAGCCTTCGGGTATCACAGGGTTGGGTGGAGCATGCATCTTACTCCGTTGGGTCTTTTTATTGTTCGTGTGGATGAGATTTCCAGTTGGAGAGCTCGTAGGATCCAATTTCCTTTCATGCTTTATTCTTTTCAGTTGAATCATGTAATTTATTACCCCTCATTTGTTATCGAGGTGGAAGATGTATTATGTAGCCATGCTTATTGGATTTATGTCATTCAGGAAATGAGAGTTGTAATGTTATTATTAAATTATCGTTATTTGAAATCATGTGGTATTTCTTATTCTTGACATAATTTATCATGTATGGAATGTATGTGTACTTAAATTATTAAATAATTAAATGTTATGTTTTCAATTCATGTTTCTTGTTTGGGTTTTAAAGTAATCTCAGTCTCGTAACCTTGGAGGTTGTTGCAATGGGTAGTGAACTTGCATGTTATTTGTACTTAAACCCAAATAAAATAAAATTAGTACATTTGAGTAGTTAATTGCAACTTCCTCTAGGGTTGTGTGGTGGGGAATTACAGATGTAGAGATAGGTGCCATGATATGTCAATAATTAACTTTACGAAATAGTTGTCTTGTCAGGATCATAGCACTTGCATACAACTAATTGATGTCATTGTGATCCTTTCTCATACTAGTGTTGGCCTTATCAAAATACACACATTGTGATAGAGTGTCATGAGAGTCCTTATGATAAATAGTTGTTTCCAAGATGTGACAAATTTTTGAGGTATGTGTTTTAGACTTTAGATGCAATGTAGGATTATGATGGATGATGGTAGGTGTGGATAGACTATTTGGTATTTTGGATGTAGCAATTTTTATTTTCCAAACTTGGGATGATGGATGATGGAGTTTGGAATTTTCATTGGGATAGTCTTTGTAACCAAAATTTTTATATGCCTTGCTTGATGACCATTTTGAAAGATTGGGTGGAAATTTATTATATAAGGGAGACCTATTTTCTTGTGGCTGGACATTTTGATTGACTTTTACTTTTGAACTACTTTCTTTGCTTGATCCAATTTTCTTTGGGATCCATTTTAATTTCATTTTTCCACTCGGATTTTTGTTTGATTCAATTGCCTTTGAAATTTGATTTTGAACTTTCCACTTGTAATAATTTTCTTTTTGTTGGTTGTAAATGGAAGGTTTATTCATGTTGGAATGGTGGTTTATGGTGTGGATGGAAGGAGTGTTGGAAGAAACCTTAAGAAAAGGATTATTCATGGCCCCTATTTTAATGTTTGTATCAAATAAAGTTGCCCCCAATATCGATGAGGTACCATTAACATCATTAGATTTGCTAACTGAAGGATAACCAAGACCTTGATGTCTAGGATTTTCTTGAAACTATGCTAGTTCTAGAATCTTGTCAAAATTGCCATAATAAGAAGGGTTTACAATTCCCCGAATCTTAATTTTAGTTGAAATCACATATTTTTAGAAAAATATAATGATTTAAGCCTTTAAAAGTTCCATTTGCATGATTCCAATTGAAGAGTTGCCTGACTCCAAACGTACCTTAGATCAACCCCTTGGATAGAACCCTCGCTAATTTTAAAACCATACCTATAAATGTCTCCTTTACACTTATCAAAATGCTGATAAAAAAATCACTTTTGATTTAGATTTTAGGGGATCAAATGAATTCATTTAAAATTTATTTCAAATGATTATGGTATTCCTCAGAACAAGCCATCCAATGAATATAATTTTAATATGTTTTGGTTTTGTTATGTATTTGTTTTTTAAGTTTTATTAAACATAGGTTTTTCATCGAAAATGAATTTGTTTGTTCTTCACATGTGGAAAAATAGAAGATTATCAAAAAAAAATTTGAAAAATATGAGTACACTAGATATTGAAGTCCTTGATCCAGCAAAAATTAAATTAAATTTTGACATATACAAAAAAAGTTACACATTATACAATCGCACTATGTCTGAATTATAATTGGTTTGACTTCAAAACTTGATTAAAGAAAAATTGTTTCATAAAAAACTATCAAACCAAGTGGAAGCACTAGATTTCGTAGTTACAAATCTAAATACAAAAGAATTAGAATTTTATCCTTCATGGAAAAAAAAAAGTTATGCTATAATGGTAAAAGGCCACTTTAAAAAAATGTTGTTTCTAAAAAAAAATCTATTTTCTGTGGGAGATGGAAAAGAAGTGTAATTTGATTCCAAAATTCCTAAAAAAATATTTTAGAATCTACAGACAAAATTTGATGAGATTCTCTAGTTTGCACCATCTCTCAAATTCCTCACAGTTTAGCCGCCATAGGTGCCTGAATGTGAAGATTTAGTTAAAAATAATAATTTCAGTGTCCAGTTTGGCCAAAAATTGTAAACCACTATTATGGGATCACCTTGCTCATGTATTCCTAGTCCTTTTCCTTGATACTACATGATCTGACAAATTTTGTTTGCGATGGGTTATTTTTTGTTTTGAAAAAAAGATCTGCTAACCCATCATTGTGTATGTGGACATTTTTACTTCAAATATTCTCATCTAGAAGAAAGCCTACTCTGATAAAGATAGATGATCCTAGTTGACAAGATGTCATCACTTCATTGGCATGGGGTATAGTTTTTTTATTAACATCTTTGGTGTGATTTTGTGAGATGTTAGATTCAAATGATTCTACTGGTGCTTCCAAGTCAATGTCAAAATCATCTTTATGGTCATTGTTAGAGAGTCCACTAAATTCAACTATAGCTTGATCATTTTCAAATATTTCTAGAGTAGGAAACTCTTGTTCTAGAAAAAGATCATCCATGTTTCCCATGGAGGAAAGTGTATCATTTTGGGAAATGGGTGCATTCGGAGTTTGGATAGGATTGAATTCACATGCTTGATCATGAATGTCATAAAGGTTGATAAGCGGATCATTTTGGATTTCTTGATTAGTAGTAGTGTCTTGTTCAAAGATAGGTTTGTCCTGGGCAACATGATTGGGAATGGGATCTTGATCAAGGATAGGCGTATTTTGGATGCCATGATTATCTAGAAGGGATTCTTGGATGGACTTAAGGATGGGGTCATTGGATGGACTACTTTGATCTTGAAATAAAGGTGAAGTTATGATTTCATGCTCTGGACTTTCTTTTTCACATGTATCCTCAAGTTTATTAAATAGGATGTGACTTTCGAGACCATGATGAGATGTATTTTCATGGCTAAATGGATGTTGGGATGGAGTGACTTGGAAAGGATTAGTGGAAGATTGACTACAATAGGATGTAGAGCCTTGGTATGGATTAATGAATGGTGGACTAGGAGAGGACATAGAAGATTGGAATGGACTAGTGGAAGGTTGGTTTCCCTTATCAATGTTAGGATAAGGGTGATTACTGGATGTTTGTTGTGGATTAATGTCATGGATTGTTCTAAGGGACTCTTGATAGTGAGGGTAGATGGATGGCTGACTATGGGTTGTGGGTGCTTTCTATTTGTATTCAAGGTATTTTCTTTCGAAGTCTATGACTTGTTGAGCTTGACCATTGCAGAGTAGTTAGTATTAAAATTGGCTAGTAAGCATATCAATGTAAATGGAAGACATGGTAGTGGATGATATGAAGCCTAAGAGATGCCAATGCAATGGACGATATGCACCTATGCTATTTTTTTTTTGGATATAAGAGTGCAAGATGATCATGCAAGGATGATAATGACTAAAGGATGAGATTAAATGAGACTAATGAATGCAAAGGATACCAAAGGTAGATCAAGATAGTGGATACTAAATGATGCTAAGTGAATGATCAAAGGTAGTGATGAAACTAAGGCTAAGGTGAAATGAAACTATGTTTTTTTGTATTTTTGGAGGATAAGGGTATGATCTAGATGCAAAAGGATGACAATTAGGCTAGTGTGAACTTAAGGAAACAATCTTAAGTATCATTGACCATTCAAGGAGATGATTTTGATAAGATTTGAGCTAAGACCATGACAAAGGTTTAAGGATCAATTGTGATAAAAGTAACAATGAAAAAGATTTGATAATGTAAAGGATAGTGGTAAATGACAAGGATGACCTATGTGACCAAAAATTCTCAAAGACTCAAAGGTTTCCTATGCTCAAAATCTGGAAGCCTAGATGCAACCTAAGGATGAGGATTTAATTTGTGTATTGCAAAGGATTAAGAAATGCAACCTATAATGAAATGTTTGATTAATGTGTGTGAACCTAGATCCTATACCTATAAGAATACAACAAATTAACACATTAATAAGATCAAATGCAAGTTAGAATATAGATTCCTCAAGAAATTAATTTGAATGTAAGAGACAAGGAATAACATGAAGAACACATCAAACTCAATGCTAAAATATCAAATCCTATTATAAAACAACTCAAACTCTTAATCTATTGAGGGAGTTGGTGTCAATTTGATGTGAAAATTGGCTCTTTCCCAACTCCAAAGATGTGATGAAGATGGTTGATGAAAGATACATGTTTTTGGTGATGACTTCAATGGAGCTCCATGTTGAAAATCTGCAAAAAAAATGACTATGGTTGGATGAATTTGATGAAGGTTGTGATCCACTTTGTTGAATATTAATGAGTGCTCTAGGAAAAAATCTGCATAACCTAGCTATAAAACTCAATAAGATGGATGAAGATTGCTATGAATTTGAGTATAGTAAGTTTACTCAAGTTGTGGATGATCAAATGAGGAATGAAGCCTCTTATTTATAGAATTCCAAGTTGAAGAGATGTACAAAATAGAGAAATGTGGGATTAAGAATCAACCAATGAAAAGATGCCACTTGTCAACATGTGAATGGATGAAGGATGTGCAAGTTTTAAAGAATGTGTCAATAAATGAATATATTTGAATTTTAAAATTGTTGAAATGATATGTAAGAGGGAAAGAAGGTGCATTGAATGCCACTTGGATCAAGGAAAAAGGAATTTCTAGGTGGAGTAAATGCCTTGTTGGAAGGACAAAGTCCACTTGGATTTTGAATTCAAATTTGAGGAATATTCCTTTATTATGCCTTTTGAGATAAAATAGAGTTTTAATAAATGAATTATATCTATTTTCTTGTGCAAGTTGAAAAAGCTAGAGGATGGGACATGAGAGGATATTAAATTAATCAAGGTTAATTAATTTAATGAGAGATTAGAATGATGTGAAATATTGATTTAGATTTATGGATTGATTTAAATCAAACTATGAGAAGAATATGATTTTGAGATTAATTAAATACATATATTTTTTTATTTGACCAAGGAGATGAAGTTAGATTAAACTAAATAAGGTTTTAATTTATTTAATTTAATGGGTGAACTTGAGAGATTTAATCAAATAAAATTGATTATTTTATTTAAAAATAGGGATAATTAGATTAGATTGATTGATTTAATTAACAAGAAAAGATGACTTAATTAGATAAATGATTTATTTAATTAGGAGAGGAATATTGATGAATTTAATCAAATAAAGGTATTTGATTAAATGGTTAGACCGAGGGATGATTTAGGATGAAGCGATGTTAGTGGTTGGGATCAAATGTGCAATGTCAATCAGTATATTTTACGTGTCTACATTTTTCCCCTCTTTGAAATAGTGCACTTGTTGCATTGGTTCAAAGAATAAACAGTCTCGATCAAAAGCCAATTTTTTTTTATTTAAAAAAAAAAATACCTCACTGCTGCCCCGGTGAAGGAAATTATGGTAGCATATTTCCCCCTCGAGAGATCAAACAAAAATTTTGATTTTCTCTCGTGAAATAATAGGAAAAGGTACTTGGCAGGTCGAGAAAGGCTCTGGGAAGTCAGAAAATGATGTAAAACACCAAAAAATGGTGCAAAAGGGCCCTCAAACAGACAAAAATGGAACCAAGGGTCCAAAAACCTAGTAAGATGGCCGAACGGGGTCAAACAACCCTAATTTTTAGGCTTAAATATGCCTCGAGGGGCCACTTCCAGTTCATTTGAACGCATTCAGCCTTAAGAGATTTCATGATTTGAGTTCTGATACCCTGACGAGATGGCACAATGACAACTCCCATTACATATCTCTAACCGAGTACACACATACCAGTGACCTGACATTGGTGCACCGGTATGTCATCCTTACTTGAGTTTCATTTTTTGTTTTACGTGCTTATTTATTTCTTTTAGAACTAGGTTATTTGGAGTGGTGCTATATAGCATCGCTCTAATTTCAAACTAGACTGCCATCACAAGATGGACTGCCATAGTGGAGTTTGGTTTGAGAAGATTCATTAAACTTCGACGCCTTTGTGAAATGGATTGTTGGACTTTCAAACTCTGACACCGTGGTGGACTTTTAAATTAGGCTTCGGGGTACTTGAGAAAAGTGCACCATCACAGTGCAGTTTGGGATTTTGAGACCCCAGCATCGCTATTTGCAAATTTCAAACTGCGACGTCTTCACAGTTTGCAATGCTAGACTAGCTTTTTGAACACTTGGGATAAAATTTCTTGATGATTTTAACATGGTGATCTTTCCTAATGCAGGAGGGGGTGAGGGAGCTCTATTCTCATGAGCATAGATCATAGGAGATATTTGGTTATTTGTGTGATCTGACTGACAGGGAGTAGAATCAACTGTGAGAGATGGGGCTATGGTATATTGCGTACGCAATGCTTGTGTTGACCCACCTTGGTATGATGTTTGCACTTTCCAAGAGATGGGACAGTGAGATATCATCCTTTCATCTTCCTATCGGTGAGGCCACCGTTACCTTGGAGGACGTGTGGCGCATTCTAAGATTATCAATTCATGGTTGGTGAGTTCTTTACAATATGGATGTTAGACAGGATGCCTGTCATGCAGTCCTAGCCACATATGAGGTTATGTTTTGCGAGGGCTAGATAGAGTTGGCGCACCACAAGACACTCACATCACCATTTCATCTAGTGATAGCCGCTATCATTTCAGGTCTTGTTTCCCTAGATCGATGAGGTTGGTATTTTAGTCCTAGCTAGGGGCTTTGCTGGGAGTGGATGGTTCGTGATCGGCTAGTCTATTTTGCATGGGGTCCAGTTCTTCTTTCCTCCCTTTATAGGGATTTACACGAGTAGGCTTAGTTGGATGACAAGGCACTTGGTGCAGGTGTCACACTTCTTCACGTCTGGGCATGGGAGCACATCTCCGTTCTTCGGCCATAGATTGTTCCATTACCAGTCGAACCAAATAATCCAGTGGTTTGGTAGTACAAGGGTGGTGTGTAGTTCACACACATAGGTGAGCATGAGATCCCTCACTGGATGAGGGTTATTGATGAGATGATAGTGTTTACATGGTGCCCCTACCTTGGTTGGCCTGGATGGGCCAACGATGAACAACAATTATTCTTTGCCTGCTAGGATCAATCTATGTTGGGGTGGGAGCATACCATGATTGAGCGATACCTACCCAAATGAGTTCAACGCCAGTTTGGGGAGGTACAAGATAGACCAGACGATGATTATGTGGCCATTTTTTCTTGTACAGTGTCATAGGGTGCCTGGGGGTGATACATTCTTTCCTCTAAGGTAGTTGATAGTTTCAAGTAGCTGGTGGCCCAACCATGGGCATACGATCAGGGGGTTGCAGATCTAGGAGTTACCCAGGCATACTAAGATTGGTTTTGACCACCTCTACATTTGATAGTTCCAACTGCACCCTCTATTTGACGAAGAACCAGGGGTAGGGGAGTAGGCCGAGGATGAGGAGGTGGTGGTCCTCCAGCAGGAAAACCAACATAGGATTAGCCCACACAGGTCTAGCAGCCACAGGTCTAGCTGGAACAGGCTCAACCAGGGATAGGTTAAGATGAATCAACCTCTTGCTGATGTATAGATACAGGATCAAGACCAAGGGATAGAGGTTGGACATGATGGGCACCAATATTGGGCCGCCACACCACCACAAGGTAGGGGTGAGGACCAACCTCACGTACAGCCTCCGCTAGGACAACCAACGGGTCAGCCAAATTTGAGGGACAGGATGATAGCACTGTTGCAGGCCCAGGTCTAGGCCCTAATAGCAGAGAGATACTAGGCTCATGCAGAGAGGGACCAAGCAGTGCTACAGAGGCATGCCATAGAGCTACAGACACCTATGGAGATGGGTCAGAGATAATAGTTAGAGAGTATGGTGGCCTTCTCCTCCCATAGCATAGTGCCTCTTCGTTCATACAGGGAGGCCATATGGGAGGTAGAATATTATCATTTTCTTTATCATCAAGTCGTACCCAGAGTGGCCTGGGCCCTAGATTACTCATAGTGGACTATTCACATACCGACAGAGGGTCATGGTGATAGAGGTGAGGGCAGCAAACAGGAGGGTTAGACCTCATTTTGATAGAGATATTATTCTTTTGTGCCATATGGGCTCATTTTTGATAGCCTGTTGGGCCTTTTGTACTTATTGACATACACATGTACAGTGATCCGATTATTTTATACTATGACAGTTACCTGATGATATATATGAGATGATGGTGTTAATATGATGTGTCATGTACCATTTATTTTTTATGCATTTATTGACGGTTCTATTTCTAAATGCTATGCAATAATGTTATGGTGTTATGTGATGGATGCATGGATGTATTTCTTTCGGCTGGTGTATGCACTATGTGATGGTTATGTGACTAACAGATCTATATTATGCTTCTAATGAATGATTACATATGATATGCAAATGGATTTATATGATATGCAATATGGATACATGATAGATGATATGTTTGTTTATATGATGATGTAATCTATATGATGATTTTATGTATGTTGATGCAAATGTGATGATTTATGCTATGTTTTTTTCTTTTTCAATCTCTTTTTTGTTATGATGGTGATGATGATGCAAATGCAGTGATCATGATATGCGGTTATGAATGTATGACTATACGTGATTTTCCATCTATGATATGCACTTGTGATGATGTTTATGATGTGATGTTATATATGACATGATATGTTATGGAGATGATGATTTATGGTGGATGGAATGATATGTGAGTAATGATTATTATGATGTGTATGCGAAATGATATAATAAATGCTTTTATGATATTTTTTATATGATTATGGATGGATGTATGCACCTAATGCGATGAATAATATTTATGTACCTATTATGCTTTGTTTAATTGTGCACTGGATGCTTATAATGATATGGAATGATTTGTAAAATAAAATGAAAAATGATAGCAATGTGGTTATTTATGAGATGCTCCATATGATATAGGTGGATGATGGATGATATGTATGTTTATATGATGATGCTTTATGCAAATGGATGCAAATGTCTATTCTATTTATGTGATGCGATGGTGGTTATATGATTATGCAAATGGATGATGTGATGGATTTTTCTTTTTTTATATGCCAATGTGTATGTAATGTTATGATTATGAGATGCTTAGAATAACAAATCTATATTATATGCATATGAGATGATCAGTGTTTCTATATGATATGTATTGTCCTGATGATTTGTGGATGCAGGATTAATGATGGTGATGATTAACTGTCATAGTACCTTGTTAGTGTGAAAAGAAAGAAGAATTGAAAAATGAAGAGATTTCAATAAGACAAAAGATGATGATAATGAGTATCTGCCGAGGACTTAGAATTTTCAAAGGGTCAATTATCTTATGTTTGATAACCCACATAAATACGATGCATCAAAGTATTAAGAACTAGGATGATGTTGTATTTAGTGTGATGGACTTTGACTCAACAATTGGATAGAAGTATCCTTGTTCATAATTGACATACGAAAACCTTACTAAGATGCACTTTAGATATTTCAAACATCTTGGACCAAGACATAGGAAGGAAAGACTTCCTATGTGGTCAACAAAATATCTAAAACACCCTCCGTACATACCTAAAAAAAGTAAGTATTTGCCGAGGTTAGATTACAAGAATGTCCAACAAGCACAACAGATAAAAAGATAATGATCGTTGCCCCATTCCTATCTCTCTAAATCCCTTCATTGGGGACATCATTGAGAGGTCCTTGGAATGAGTAAAATAAGATAAATCAAAAGACAAAGATACAGTAAACAAACAAGCTGATGTTCTTCAATACCGCTAGCTATGAGTAAACTACGGTGATGTCTGATATTGATTTCCATTGCAAGAAGGATGCATCCTAGGACATGATGATATCAGATGTTTTGATATGGGACTGATTTGATGATAGGCTATTGACACCAAGAGTTGACCAACTTGTTTATGTACTAACCTAGATTTTGAGATTTTGACGTTTTGAGTTTTTACTTTTCACTTGCTAGACTTGTTTTCAATTGTTTCACCAAAGGTTGGGGATGATGATCATTTATTATGAATGATGTTATCATGGGTGAAAGCAGAATGGGACATATGGATTTTTCTTTCAAATATTTGGATGTTTTTCAGAGTTTTGGAATGTTTTGAGGCTGTTGTTGGTATATTTCAAGTTTTTATGAATGTTTTAATTTTTTATTTTCAAATGTTTTGGGGTTTTATGAGATTTTGACCAAGAGACTAACCTAAGGACCTATCCTAGGGGCCTCAAGGGCTCATCAACAGATTAGCCTTTCCTACGTTATACATGCAAATACTATGTAGTTTGAGTGATGACTTGACTGATTTATAGATGAAGATATACATGATGAAATGTTAGTTTATTATGACAAACTTCTAAAGGACTGGCCTAAGTGTCTCAGGGGATGATCAAAGATCAACCTTGCCTACATTAAAGGCTCAGATACCCATATTTCAACAAGATGACTTTGTTTTTGACTTTTTGACTGACTTTTTGGGATTTTGATATGTTTCAAATGGTTTTGGATTTTTTTGGTTTTCTGATGATTTTGGATTTTATGATTTTAGGACTTCAAGAATATATATGAATCTAATCCAATCAGAACATGCCCCCAGTGTGATGTGATAGACTACTTCGATAAAGGTAGGACAAACTGACCTTGGGAATGGGTCGAGTAGTACTAGGAGGGATCATGATACGAACACAGGACCAAGCTATGATGCAGATACCAAATGGATAGGTGATGGATGGATATTTGAATGCGATGGATGATGGAAATGTAATGGATGGATGGTGATGTTGAACGAGCTGTAAAGATCCTGGTGGATGGAAAGTGCTTATTTACACAAGGCATTTGTTCCATAATAATAACATCTCTATGAAATAATCTAACATGTTCCATAATGCAAATGAAATAAAAAAATAAACTAAATTGAAAGCATTAAAAAACATAGTAAATACCTATCCCATAGTGGATTGGTGCTACTTTCATCTGAAAAGTATCCCTTTCCCAACCCTTGACAAGCTAAATGATGAAAATGATATGAAGATGCAGGATGATGATCAAGATGAAATGCTAACTTGGATAAGTTGTGGAGGATTAATAAAATAGAAAAACTCTCTATTTATAGCCAAGAAGGATAAAAGAATGCCAAACATGGAGGTTGTGGGACTAAATATCCACCAATGACAAGATGCCACTTGTCAACCTATGAGAGGTTGAGGAATGAGCACATTTTGGTCAATGTGTCAAAGAGGGGGAGATTTGAAATTTTAATTTGATGATAAGATGAGTTAAATGCTAAGTTTGACATGTGCAAGAGACATGTAAGAGCTCTTAAATTCTCTGTTGGAAGGACAAATCCCTTTTGGAAGGATTTTCAAACTTGGAAGAATATTCCCCAAAGATGCCAAATTGAAAATAAATAAAGATTTTAATAAATCATTTAAATGCATTTTCATGTGCAAGTGGCAAAATCTAGAGAATTTTGGAGATTAGGATTAAATTAATCAAGGTTTAATTAATTTAATGAGGGGTTAGGTGATTTGACCTATTTGATTTAGATTTATGGATTAAAATAAATCAGAAGGAGATGGCAAATGATTTTAAATTTAATTAAATAAAGATTTGATTTATTTAATCAAAGAGAATGATGTTAGTGTTAAATCAAATAAAGATGGATTTATTTAATTTAAATGGATGACCTTAGGAGATTAACTTGATTTATTTAATTAAAGAGATGAATATGATGATAAAGAGATGATTAAGGATGCCATGGAATTAGTGAATATGGATTAGATGCATGATGCCAATTTTGTATGTCTACAATTTGGATGCTAAAATGAGGTGGACAAACTTGCAGGTCTCTAGTTTATCAGAAAAAGGTCACTACAAATTGATTTTGATCAAATTTTGGGGACAAATTCCATGAAATTTCATTGAGGAGGAAATTGTGGCTCAATTCCTATGAAATGCATTTCACAGTTGTGGCTCACGTGGATGACTGTTGGCCTATTTTTAACAGTTGTAGTTCCATAAATGGAAATTTTGATAGTTTGATGTTTTTCAATGGTTTTGATTCAAGTTTTTAACTATTTCTGATAAGATATGACTGAAAAACATAGTAGACAGTATCAAGGAATTTTTTTTGGGTTGCTTTGATGTGTGAAATTGTAGCAAGAAAACAAGCACAAACCTAGTAGGCAAAGGGTTTGTATACTTGGTATAGGTCCACTAAAATACCCCAGATTGGTACTAAATACCTCTCCTTCTCAAGAGTGAATAGCTTAGAAGTTTGGCAGCACTAGCTCCCCTCCATGGCACTCACTTCTACAAGTGCACCAACTTTGGATTCTTGGGTACTCACTTCTTGATAACTGCTATCTCTACTCAAGGGAGTCAATGGTGAGTAACTTCGGGCATGTTACTGTACCCTGCACCATAGCAAGCAACGACTAAAAATGACTAGGCTTCTAAAACCACAAGGTGTCTAGTAAGGGCATCTGGTTTAGGGGATACAATGATAAACTCCCTCAAGATGCTTCCTAGCCCTTAGAACAAGGGTTTACGTATCGTGAAGATATTGGAGGAGGGATATCATGTACCATCCTAATGATTTTGAACTTTCCTCATAGCCACAAATACATATTGCAATTTAGAAGGAGTTGACTTTATCCCATTACTGCTTGGTTTGTTCCCTTAGGTTGTACTTTTTCCCACTAAGGTAGACCATCTAATGGGTAAACACAAGGTCGGATGGGTCTGGCTTTCTGATCACTGAGTTTTCACAAGGTGAGAGCATAATACCTATCACCATCAAACACTAAGACAATTGTGTTCTTTAGCCTCTAATTAAAGTTATGTGAGGAAGAAAATCATTCAATTTAAGCACTAAAGTGAAATTTTTTCTAATCTAAAACAAGCATTGCAGTTTCAAAATGAAATTCTTTGACTTAAGATATGTAACTTCTAGATTTTGATTGTGTTTTGAGTTTTTTCATCAACGTTTTGGATCACACTTAGTGATCCATCCTTAGAATGATAGAGATCATAAGGAGATGGAGTTCTTTGACGTTCGACTCTACAAAACCACTTTGTTAGTATTATAAAAACAAAGAGCCTTGGACCAACAAAAATACTACACAAAGAAGCACTTTTGGGAATCCCCATCTAAAGCCACATGTTGTAGACAAAATATTAGAATTCAAAAACCCTATTCTACTCACAGAAAGAAAAAGAAAGATGAAAGAGAGACTAAAACGGAAACTTTTTACCTATCAAGCAATTATGTCACACCCTTTGTCAGTCGTGTCTTTGTGTTGCATTGCACAAGGATGGTTGCATCACAATTTTCTACAAATGCATCATTTCTAGATAAATGTGTCGCTTTATCTAACAAATGCATCGCTCCTTAGAAAATGCATCATTGTGCTCAATAGTTGTGTCATTCCGTCCTCAAAATCTGAAAAACCATGTTAAGTCCGTACGAAAAATTTGCAAAACAATATGTCTGTGTCAGGTTTACCAATGTGACATGAGGTTTTTGGATTTCTAGCCTAGAATAGTGATAGCTAACACCTCTAGACTAACAAACCACATCAACAAGAGAATACAAACAATATGGAGAACTAAACTAAAATCATTTGAAATAAAGCACTCCCCATATTGCAATTGATTCACTTCCCTTGCTCTCCTTCTTCCCCTTATGCAACTTTGGCCTCATATTAGTTATTGAAGTTGAGCAAAACCTACAAATAGTAAGCAAGAAAGCTAAAGAAAATTAGTTGTTTAAGACAAAGCAAAAATTGTTTTTATAGACAACCTTTTGAATGGATGGATAAGATTATTCTTCTTGAAAGATTCCAAGATCAATGGTTGAAATCAAATGTGACAACAATCCCTTAAAGTTGGGATAGTGGGCACATAAAAGGAAATAGTGGAGATTCAAAGTTATTTGACTGAGTTGACCCCTTTTGAATTAAAAAATAATTTAATTCAAAAGTAGTGGGAAGATGTGGCACCAAATAATTATTTTTAATTATTTGCTTGGTGGGAAAGTGGGAAAGTGGAGAATCTCGGATAAATGACTTTATTTAAAATTGAAAGGAAAGTTAATGTGGACAATAGAAAGTGGGGGAAATGGATGAGTGACAAATAAATAATTTATTTAGATTATTTATTTGAGAAAAATGAGAAAATAGAGCATTTAATTAAAACAATTTACATAATTATTTTAATTAAATGAGAGTACATGTGAAAAGAGGCATTAAATAATTAAACTGATTTAATTATTTAAATGGTTGGAGAATTGTTGCATCAAGAATATTCTATTTTTGGGAGAGCTATTACAAACAATGACTATGACAAGAGGCTGCATAAATGAGCAAGTGCAAGGATAATGCATGAATTAAAAATTAGAAAATAATCAATTCATGAAAAATGAATATTTGGCCAAGTGGAGGATAAATAATTTATTTAAAATTGTTCATTTGAGAATTAGAAAATAATCAATTCATGAAAAATGAATATTTGGCCAAGTGGAGGATAAGTAATTTATTTAAAATTATTTGTTTGAGAAAAAGGACAAGAAAAAGGACAAGTGGAGATTTAATGACTCTGCTTAGGATACAATAAGTTTTTTTTTAAAATATTGTATTATTTAGAAAGAAATAAATAAAAAATTGTTATAATATAAAATTTATAAAAACAAAATCAATTGATAAATGGCCCTATTGTAAATATAAATATTAAGTGTGCAGATAACTTGTTTTTATTGTAGCTATATTTTCTCTATATTTTTTTAAATTTATGATAATAAGTAAAAAGTTACCAACAATGAAAATATGACCTACACTATAGCGACAAAAAAAAATCTTGATAATTAATTTTTAACATAATTTACACTTAAAAATTGTACTTTTACTTTACATAACATAAAAATTATGAATGAGAATTTTAAATTTCTAATTTGTTCAAAAATCAATTACTAATAACATTTTTTAAGATTAAATTATAAATGTTATAAATTAATTAATACATGTAAATAAATTGACAAGACATTTTCATGAAATAAATTCTATGAGAGGATAGGTGACTTACTAAATTATGTGAGATAATATGCATTGGGGTGTGTTGTATGCATATTAATAAAGTAGTATGTAAATATGCTTCCCCTTAATCTTCTTCTAGCTTAAGATTTGAAAATCATTTCATACAAATGAAATTATTCATAACAGAGCATTTCTAGTGAAAAAATCATCTTTTAATATGTTATTCTATACTAGTATTTATATAAAAATAGGTAATTTTTTTTTTTTTTTTTTACATTTGTGGTGTAATAAAATTAATGCAATTAGTATATGTGTTCACACATCACACATATATATAAAATTGAGATGCCTTACAATTTTTCATATAGTTCTTCATATTAGATTTTGATGAATGAAAATGAGATATGCTTACACTATACTAACATAAAAAATACGTAACATTCCTGATATTGGGACCCAAGGACATGCATTTGGCCTAATCATGACTATATTTGGCATGATATAGGTATTCCTTGCTCTATTGTTACTCTTACCAATTTTGGGGGCTAAATTTTGGGGTATTGTCTCAATGGGGGCCTTTGGGGAAATGAAAAACCATTCATAACCCTATTTAATCAAATAGAGAGGTTGAATACACTAGCTTTGGGAGTCATCATGAAAGATGTTGAAATTTGATTATGTTGCTTTAGGGGGGCCATTCCTCAATCACTCTCCCATGGCCTACTAGGAGGACAGAGGCGTCAAAGTTTGCAACTTGTATGAGATAATAAAGCAATGCAGAAGCATTTTAAATATAAACTTGTTCAATACATTAATTATTATAGCAATGATGCAAATTTAGGAGATCAAGAAGTAATGCAAAAGCATTTTGAATATAAACTTGTTCAATACATTGATTAATATAATAATGATGCAAATTTTGATAGTTATTCAGGATAAAACACCCCAAATTGGAGAGTTTTATGTTTTATAATAGAAGCAGTTTATAAATAGAGTAGGAAAGAGAAAACATCTCAATCAATTCATATAGAGAGGGATATTTACAACAAATTTATGTTATTATGAATTTTTATATATGATAACCTCTTAGACACGACGATTTTTTTTGTCTAACTCAAATACATGTGGAACATAATCTTATCCTCCAAAAAATTTATTGGTTGTGATATATAAACAATATGATGTTTACACATGAAAAGATATCCAAGAAGAATGTTGTAAGCAAAAAATGGTGACATATTGCAAATTACTCCTATTTCAAAGATTGCTTGCTACATGAAAGTTGATGTTTCAAGGAGATATATATCCCCTTGAAGTAAACTACCCAAATTTGTATGGTTAGGGGTGTGTCATGTTATTTGTATAATATTATTAAAATTGAAATGCATTTGAAGGTATAAATCCCTTTCAACTTGATGGAACTTTCAAAAAAAAATTGCAAAATTCTTGAAGTGCTTATATTAAAACCCTAGAATTTTCTATTTAATTTTTTTTGTCATATGTGATGAAGGGTTTTTATGAGGGTTACAGTTTTTATTTTTAGTTGCATGACATTCTATTTTTTTTTTAGTTGTATAAATGTTTGTTGTTGGTCACAAAAAGGGAGGGAATTTTCATACTTACATTATCATGTGACTATCATCGTACTACTAGTCTTTCTCTTCTATAGGGCTGAATCATTTGTTTCTATAGGGTTAAGGAGATGATATTTTTGATCATTATGTCCTTTAGTTCTGCATGATTCCAATGTTGTGAGCCTATTGTTCTCGTGCCACCCTAGAGAAGTTCCCTCTTTAGAACAACTTATGAGCACATGCCTAAAGCATCCACTTAAGTCCCGATGGACCTTATGTTCTTATCACCCATCGTTGATTTATTCATTAGTTTACACCTTGAATTAGCAATGAGATCAATAAATAGTACTCTCCTTTGATATCGCTCATCACTAATGATAATTGATCATCCCAATTTCTAATAGTGATGAGCGATTTTTTTCATCTTAGGATCTCATCGCTAATCGTTGATAGCTGTTAAGAAGAAAATTTGTAATGGTAATGAGCGATATGTTCCATATGATCATGGATATGTTGTGAAGAGTAATTCTCGCATTAGCGATGCATGATAAAACCTATAAGTATTGTAAATCGTTCATTGATAATTGCTTGCATGATGTATGAGGGGTATTAGCGATGAACGTAGACCTTATTGCTCATCACATATTTTTTTTAGGACTTAAGTTCTAAAATAGTGATAAGCGATGGGTGCCTTTTAAAGGGTTTTTATATTTTCACTAGTTTGATATGATCTTTTGGGTGATATATTTTGTGCCATTTGTTTTGTAGGTACACATGTCCAAGATCTGGTACCTCTATAATATCTATTGTCGTTGATGAGATCATAGGTGTGAGGTTTGCATTGGCGATGCATGATGCTTGGATAGATGTGACTGGGAGTCAAGCCATAGCATCGGGGGCTAAAGGTCATCATATGAATTTCTTCATCATTGATAGAATCGAGAAATGATAAAGTAAATCAACGATGAGTGAAAACTACCACTAAAAAGGGCAACATGATAGGATCCTAGGGATCTGTTGTAAGGAAAAAGGAAATCAGTGAGAAGACTAGAGGACCATTGATAAAATTCTAAAGCAGGATGATCCAATGGACAGGAAATCATCACATAAGTAGCTTCATCGCTAATGAGTAGCCTAGGCATGAGGGAAAATCAACCATGAAGCAATGAGGCGTATAAAGAAATTTTCTCTCTAAATTAGCCTTATGTACTTCACTAATATTAATGGAGAGAACATATTAGGTTGGTGATACATTCTAATTGTCAGGACATATATGATTAATCTAGAATTAGAGAATAACATGTCAATGTTTGAGGTAGCATTGTTGTTTTCAAGAAACAAGTTGATAATAGCTGATAAACGATGCTCATGGCCACCGTAGGTGAAATTTTAATTACTTTCAGATGAACAGTCCAGATTTAGAGCCAAGCTGATAAGCCACCAGTTCACTTGTGCGAGAAGTTCTACATCATTAATTTTGTATTCTCAAAATCTCTATTTAATGTAGGATGATTGGTGATTATTCTCACTATCTTTTCACTCTGCAGTTTATGTTGGGTGAGGTGTAAAGGATACTGGTCTATTTACAGTAGAATTTTTTGGTCCTAGTTAAGTTGGTATGAATTTTAGTTCTTTGGTATACATACTTAGGACTTTTACTGCTTGAGTTGGTGATTATCACTGGGATTGGGATAATTCTCTTATGGGTTTTAAATCAAAAGTCTTTTAAATTTTCATTTTGTTAGCCTTGACAAGATCGGAAAAACTAGTGAGGTGACTCCACCTATTAAGAGGTCTAGTCGATTAAGTATGTCTAAATTCCAAGAGGAGGTAATTGAGCAAGAAATCGTAGTTTCTCTTGAAGTTGCAAAGGGAAAAATGAGGGCTAGAGGCCATCAAATGAAGACAATTGTGCATAGTACTTACCGCTTGAGAAATAGGACCCTTTTGGGGGGATCGACTAAATTCAAAGGCAAGGAACTGGAATTGCCAATGAAGAAGGCTATAAAGAAGGGAAAGGGCTACTAGACTAGCCTAGGAAAGCAAAGTTCTCTTATTGTGCTCTCAGATACTCCTTCAGATGTTGAAGCTGAGACAAACTTAGACTATGGCCAATATGTTCTTTTTCTGGTGCAGGTTATGATAGCTCTAATGATCATGTGTAGGTAATACCTCCAATTACAACAAGGACTAGGAGTGGCTAGGCATTTTCAAATGTCGACAACTTCGAATAGGTCCTTTAATTTATTTTAGTTTTTGTTGACACCATGGTATTTTCATAAGAGGTATTTTTTTTCATGTGTTCATGGTTGGTCTTTTCATTCCCTTGCTAATGTGGCGGTCTCTGTGATAATATGGTTGAAATATTTTTCTGTTCCAAGAAAAAGAATACTATGAAAATGACTCCTTGTGTTTAACACATTTTTTTTTTCCTTTTTTTCCTCCCTTGTTCTCAAATGATTTCCTATGAAACCTCCTAGGGAGTCCTTCGAGGAGTTAGTTGAAATTAGATTTTGAAATGAATTGAAATGAGAATGAAATTGTAAATTCAGTCGGTTGCTTGTCACTCCCCTATTTATATAATGGGGATTCCATGGCTGAAAAAGAGAGTTTAGAGATTTTTGAGTCCAGAGTAAGGTCACAGTAAATATTATGCTCAGGAAGCTAAGTAGAATGTGAGTATATATTTAGGTAATATATCAGACAAAAGTTTAAGAAGAAAGTTATACTACATATGAATTTTTAAATATGGCTATGCAATGCAATATCAAAAATAATAAAGAAGCCTAGTTTTCAAAGTGTTGCTCTCCTATACAATTTTTAGCAAAGTTATGAATGAAAGTGTTATTGTCAGTTTCATTCATATTTTCTTCATTTGCACAAAATGTATGAATTCATTTTATGCTTCAGTTTAATGAACTGATTAAACATTGAAAGGAGCTCATGATTTTGTAAGAAAATGATACAGGAT
This sequence comes from Sequoia sempervirens, assembly GCA_007258455.2. NCBI lineage: Eukaryota > Viridiplantae > Streptophyta > Pinopsida > Cupressales > Cupressaceae > Sequoia > Sequoia sempervirens. Next base: position 22,326 of record VDFB02129790.1, read on the forward strand.
TACATAAGTGATGTTTTGTAGATACAGTGAGTTGGGTGTTACAAAGTGACACTCTAATAGTCCTTGATTTTCTAATATTCAATTAATAATGTATAAAACTGATCTCATACATGTTATAATTCTTTTCCTCTCTTAGATAATTCATGATTGTTTCATCAGTATGTGTTATAGTCAGCTGAGCTAAATATGGAATTGGACCTGGGATTCAAGATGAAGAATGATACAAAAAATACTTTAAGCCTGATTATTTCAATTTTAAGAATGTGTTTACACTCTTGGAAATAAATAATACTTTTATTCAAGGTCTTTCGGGCCTCTAATATGGTAGTTTTCCAAGATAATGAATCTGTATGATGGAATACTCTTAACCTAAAGTGAGATATTATGAGTATACATGGGATTGCTCTCCCTGGGTTTCAAAGAGCCCAAAGAGAAGAAGTGAGGTACTAGTTACTTCCCTTAGGTGTTGGCCAATCCTCAACCTAGCTAATAATTGAGTTGTAGAAAGCTCATAGGATAGGATTGAGATTAAGTTTGGTTCTAAAAAGATAAACAATAGAAATGGGGACTCCGTTGGGGAAATTTTTTGCATCTATCATGTAAAGTTGTTGAAGACCATTTGAAAGGAGTCATAGCACAATAAACTTCTTGTTCAAATTGTTGAGGAAGTTTTAGATCTGTAAATTGATGCATAGTAGCCTCAAATTCATAAATGATGTGAAGTGACTCTGTTGGGGAGAAATAAGAGAAATATAGTCTTGCTTCAAAGGTTTTCCTCTTGTTTAAGAGGTGGTGACACTGCTCTAAATTCTATCATATGAAGGGATGTTGTTTTGTATTGTAACCTGAAAGTGCTTTATTGAAAATTATAGAAACTTGAGGTATGAAGGTACATGGTTCTTTGCATAGTCTCATTTTGCTAAACCTAACATGTTGAAAAGCAATTGTTGTTCCACTTAAAATATTTTTCAGAATATTCACAAACTTGCTAGTGTTATTGGCTGAAGATGAAGTTGAATATCTTAGGGTCTTCTATTCATTTGCATTATCATATATTTCAATCTTGAGTTATTATCATACTGTCAATCATCCTACTAATTTTTTTGATAGAGGAAAAAATGGGTTTTACAGGGACTCGAAACCACAAAGTTAACAAAAAGAAAAAAAGATAAAGCATTAAAGTACCTAGAAACAAAAAGGATGCAAAGAGATAAGAACCATTACATAGCAGCATCCACCAAATGAAGGCTAGCAAAGGCCACCAAAAAAATCACCAAAAAGACTAGACAAAAAACCATCAAAAGCTAGCCTAAGGAGTTTAAAACATCTGCAATATTAGCTTCTAGGTTATGCATCTCTTGGACTCCCTTCTAATGTTTAAATCATCCTACTGATGTTTCATACAGTCATGGTTGTAATTAGGTATAATTAGTTAAACTCTAGTTTGCATACATCCATGGATGATCAAAGAGAAGTAACCATGTCACTAGAAACTTGGATGCATATTGTCAAGAAGCTTCATAGATCTAACTATTCTCAAGTAGTTGATATTAAAAAGTGTAGACATTCAAGTAAAAACAAGTCTAGGATAAGGCCAGAATGGAAAGTTGTGTTTAAAAGAGGAGTTAAAGAGATGAAAAAAAGGAACCAAATGGCTATGCAAGCCCAGTTAAGAGATAATCATACTAAATTTTTTAACTAGGTTGTTGTACCTCTTGTCAATTCTTTTGACCCATTGTATGATCAATTATATTTGTCATGGATTGATTACAAGGTTGAAAGAATGCCATCTCAAATCTATAAGAAAATGCCTAGATTTAATGGATACAGTGTGTGTGAAGGAGATGCACATGTCCAAAGTTTCTATAGAACTTTTATGGTAAAACATTTTTTTAAAGATTAGGATATGTGGATGAGATTTTTTGTCAGATCTCTAGAAGCTAGAGCAAGGGACTCATACTTAAGTTTTCCTGAGAAGTCTTTTCCCTGTTGGGATAATCTAGTAGATGCTTATAGGATATAATTTGCAAAATAAACCTTTGATTTTGTCACAAAGTTAAAAAAACTAAAGAAGCTGGATAATGAGTCAAGCCTTTCTTTTAATCACAAATTTTCTTGCACTAATCCTTGAAAGTTTTAGACCTAGTACATTAGATTGCATCCATTTGTATTTTGAAGCTTTTGAGGAGGGATCTAGTGCACTGATTAAGGACTTCAGAATATTGAATATGGATATGGCCTACACATGTCTAGATAATATGGAAAAGATGAGGAATGAATATGTGCAAGGTATGTTGTCTTCAATTTTGGATAAGAATGTGGATGAAACCAACAATTGTGTCGATACAAATGATCAGATACATGTATTTTCAAATGCAGATAAGAGCATACTTGAGAAGGAAGAAATTAAAATCACTCATACTCATAATGATGAGAATATTTCCCTTCACCAACAAAAGGATATAAAGGATCAGATCAGTGATGAAACCTAGTCCATGGAGTTTCTAGATTTTGGTGAAAATATATTAGTATGTCCTGAATTGCAACTTGGGAAAGCATGCGTTTCTACTAAAGGTCAAGAGAGAGATGGTTGAAGGAGTGGATTAGGATTATGACTTACTAAATAGTGAATCTACTAAAGGTCAAGAGAGAGAGATAGTTGAAGGAGTCGATCAGGATTATGACTTACTAAATAGTGAATCTACTAAAGGTCAAGAGAGGGAGATAGTTGAAGGAGTCGATTAGGATTATGACTTACTAAATAGTGAACAAATTTCAAACTTGTTAACTGTTGAATATCATAAATATGCATGTATGGATAGCCCTCAGTTATTATGTAATATTCATATTGATTCTGACAATAATTATAGTCTTTGTTATGAAAAATATGAAACATGGGCATAAAATATTCCTTCTATCTATGAACTAATTGATCAACATTGTGGTAATCTGGATAATAACAAGCAATTGATTGATTTCAATAATGCTTTGAACATTGAACATAGTAGCATGAAGACTAATGAAAGTTCAGAAGCCCGTGTCAGTGAGTTGAGAACAACAGACCACCATGAGGTTTCTACATCTAATAAGTTAGGTTGTTAAAGTCATAAAGAAAATTTAAGCAAGTATTTTTTTTTTGTTTTTGGATGAACCTAGCTATGATTTTTTTTTTTTTATGTGGATATGGGGGATGATTGAAAAGAAAAATAGATTATATTTTTTAACTAGAATTACTCACTTTTGAACAAGCTACAAATGTTGAATATATTGACATGTTGTGTTCAGAGGATGTCAAAGTGAGTAGGAATAAGGATAAGGTAGAGATTCTTGATGATTCTTTACACCAACTTGTTGAGGCCCAATTACAATATGTGCCAATGTATGAGCGTGTTTCTCTACACACATTTGGAGATAGTTTGAATGAGGTGCATAATATTTTGATTACTACTTATCACCTTTTTACTTTTAATATACAAACTACTATGAAGATTGAGACTGATAGTACCAGCTACTTGGCAGAATATGAGTGCATAATTGTTTAGCTGCATGTAAATTCCCTACATTGTGGTAATGGGAAAAGCATTGAGGAAGGTTGTTTTGAACTTAAAAATGTTTTAAATGGTAAAAATTATGAGTTTCTACCACTAGGAATATAGTATTTCCAAGGTATTCCTAATTCTTAGATGCATGGCGATTACAAATTTGTTAGAATTGCTAGCATGTTCAGTTGGGCATATTCCAGTGATGTTTTTAGAATGGATTCAATTAGGAGTGATGAAAATTTTGTATATGATAGAGGTAAGAAAAGGCCTATAGTTTTGATGGCCTTGGGCCATCAAATATAAGGTTTGATTTGTCAAACCAAAGCAGCAGGAGTAGAGATGATCTTATGACTTTGTTACCCAATGGAGTAGGCACTTGGTTTGCTTCTCCAAAGGATCTGAATTCTTGCTCTATTCATTGAGGAACATATATCCCCAAAAAGACCCATTGATGACACTTTAAAATTTTTTTTGCAAAATTCTTAAAGTGCTCATATTGAAACCCTAGAATTTTCTATTTAATTTTTTTTCATATCTGATGAAGGGTTTTTATGAGGGTTAGGTTTTTTTTTTAGTTGAGTGGGATTCTATTTTGTTGTTAGTTGTATAAATGTTTGTTGTCAGATACAAAAAGGGATGGAATTTTCATACTTACATTATCAAGTGACTATCATCGTACTGCTAGTCTTTCTCTTGTATAGGTATGAATCATTTTTTTCTATAGGGTTAGGGAGATGATCTTTTTTATCATTATGTCATTTAGTTCCACATGATTCCAATGTTGTGAGCCTATTGTTCCCATTCCGCCCTAGAGAATTCCCCTCTTTAGAACAACTTATGAGCACGTTCATAAAGCTTGCACTTAAGTCCCAATGGCCCTTACATTCTTATCGCTCATCGATGATTTATTCATTAGTTTACACCTTGAATTAGGAATGAGCGATGAACGGTACTCTCCTTTGATATCGCTCATCACTAATGATAATTGATCATCCAAATTTCTAATCGCGATGAGCAATGTTTTTAGTCTTAGGCTCTCATCGCTAATCGCTAATATCCATTAAGAAGAAAATTTGGCAATGAGCGATATGTTCCATATGATCATGGATATGTTGTGAAGATTAATTCTCACATTAGCGATGCGTGATAAAACCTATGACTATTGTAAATCATTCATTTCTAATTGCTTGCATGATGTATGAGGGGTATTAGTGATGAACATAGACCTTATCACTCATTGCGGATTTGTTTCAAGACTTAAGTTCTAAAATAGCGATAAGTGATGAGTGCATTTTAAAATGGTTTTTATTTTTTGCTAATTTGATATGATCTTGTGGATGATAGCTACATGTGTCCAAGATCTGGTACCTCCACAATATCTCTTGTCGCTGATGAGATCATAGGTGTGAGGTTTGCATTGGCGATGCATGATGCTTGGACAAATGTGACTGAGAGTTAGGTCATAGAATCAAGGGCTAAAGGTCATCATAAGGATTTCTTCATCATTGATAGAATTGATAAATGATAAAGTAAATCAATGATGAGCGACAACTACAACTGAAAAGGGAAACGTGGTAGGATCCTGGGGATCTCTCTTAAAGAAAAAGGAAATCAGTGAGAAGACTGGATGACCATTGATAAAATTCTAAAGTAGGATGATCCAATGGATAGGAAATCATCCCATAAGTAGCTTCATCACTAATGAGTAGCCTAGGCATGAGGGAAAATCAACGATAAAGTGATGAGGAATATAAAGAAAGTTTCTTTATAAAATGGCCTTATGTACTTCGCCAATACTAATGAAGAGCACGAATTAGGTTGGCAATACATGCTAATTGTCAGTACATATATGATTAACCCAAAATTAGAGAATAGCATGTCAATGTTTGAGGTAGAATCATTGTTTTCAAGAAGCGAGTTGATAATAGGAAAAAAAATGATGCTCATGGCCACCTTAGATGAAATTTTAATTGCTTTCAGATCAACGGTCTAGATTTAGAGCCAAGCTGATAAGCCACTAGTTCACTTGCACAAGGAGTTTTGCAGCATTAATTCTGCATGCTCAAAATCTCTATTTAATGTAGATGATTAGTGATTATTCTCACTATCTTTTCACTCTGCAGTTTATGTTGGGTGAGGTGTATAGGATACATGTCTATTTACAACAAAATTTTCTTTTCCTGGTTAAGTTGGTATGAATTTTAGTTCTCTAGTATACTTAGGACTTTTACTACTTGAGTTGGTGGTTATCACTGGGATTGGGATAATTCTCTTGTGGGTTTTAAATCAAAAGTATTTTAAATTTTCATTTTGTTAGCCTTGACAAGATGGGAAAAATTGGTGAGGTGACCACCTATTAGGAGGTCTAGTCAATTAAGTATGTCTAAATGCCACCAGGAGGTAATTGAGTAGGAAAATGTAGTTTCTCCTGAAGTTGCAAAGGGTAAAAGGAGGGCTAGAGGCTATAAGAAGAAGACAATTGTGCAAAGTACTTACCACTTGAGAAATAGGACCCTTTTAGGGGAGCGGTTGAATTCATAGGAAAGTAATTAGTGTTGCTAGTGAAGAAGGCCAAAAAGAAGGAAAAGGCCTACTGGACCAGCCTAGGAAAGTAGAGTTCACTTATTGTGCTCTGGGATACTCCTTTAGATGTTGAAGCTAAGAAAGACTCAGACTATGGCCAGTATGTATCTTCCCTGGTGCCTTATGATAGCTTTGATGATGATGTGTTGGTAATACCTCCAATTGCAACAAGGACCAACAGTAGTTGGACATTTTCAGATGCCGACAACTCCGAATAGGGCCTTGGTTTTAGTTTTTGATGACACCATGGTCTTTGCATAGGAGGTATTTGTTTTCATGTGTTCATGATTGGTCTTTTCATTCCCTTGCTACTGTGGTGGTCTCTGTAATAATATGGTTGAAATATTTTTTGTTCGAAGCAAAAGAATGCTGTGACAATGACTCCTTGTGTTTAACACATGTTTTTTTCCTTTTTGTCCTCCCATGTTCTCGAATGATTACCTATGAAACCACCTAGGGATTCCTTCGAGGAGTTAGTGGAAATTAGATTTTGAAATGAATTGAAATGAGAATGAAATTGTAAGTTTAGTTGGTTGCTTCTCACTCCCCTATTTATATAAAGGGGATTCCATGGTTGAAAAAGAGAGTTTAGAGATTTTTTAGTCCATAGTAAGGTCACAGTAGATACTACGCTCAAGAAGCTTAGTAGAACATGAATATATATTTGAGTAATAAATGACATAGAAATTTAAGAAGAAAGTTATACTATGTATGAATTTTTAAATATGGTTGTGCAATGCAATATCAAAAATATAAAAGAAACTAAGTTTTCAAAGTGTTGCTCTCCTGTAGATTTTTTAGCAAAGTTCTGAATGAAAGTGTTAATGGCAGTTTTGTTCATCTTTTTGTCATTTGCACAAAATGTATGAATTAATTTTATGCTTCAATTTAATGAATTTATTAAACATTGAAAGGAGCTCATGATTTTGTAGGAACATGATACAGGACTACGTAAGGAAGTGATGTTTTGTAGATATAGTGAGTTGGGTGTTACAAAGTGACACTCTAACAATCCCTCAGTTTCTGATATTCAATTAATACTGTACTACTGATTTCATACATGTTATAATTCTTTTCTCCTCTTAGATAAGTCATGATTGTTTCCTCAATATATGTTACAGTCAGCTGAGCTAAATATTGAATTGGACCTAGGATTAAAGATAGAAAATTATACACAAAATACTTTAAGCTTGATTATTTCAATTTTAAGAATGTGTTTACACTCTTGGAAATAAATAATACATTTATTCAAGGTCGGTCGAGCCTCTGATATGGTAGTTTTCCAGGATAGTGCATATGTATGATGGAATACTCTTAACCTAAAGTGAGATATTATGAGTATACATGGGATTTCCCTCCCTGGATTTCACAGAGCTCGAAGAGAAGAAGTGAGGTACTAGTTACTTAGCTTAGGTGTTGGCCAATCCTCCACCTAGCTAATAATTGAGTTGTGGCAAGCTCATAGTATAGGATTGAGATTAAGTTTGGTTCTAAAAAAATAACCAATAGAACGAAGCCACTCAATTTTTCTGATTAAGTGTGGATGCCTTTGTGTAATCTTTCAAGATTGATCATGTGTTTCATGTAGTTTTTGATATATGGTGTACCGCTCTTCATAAGCATTCTGACAATAGTTCATTTTCAAAGTGTCAACAAAGTGCAACCAAAGCTCTCTTGATTCACTTTCTTTTTTTTACACCAAATGGAATAAAATAAAATAAATTGAGATGAAAAGACTTTTAGGAGTATAGCCATAAATGTTTTTTCTCTCATCAAAATTAATTCCACCACACAAGAGATTGGGTAAGTGCACAAAGTTGAGTCCACGAAACGTGGAAGTTTTTTCCTTAACCAAAAAATTGAAATCGGCATTGAGCAAACGGGATCCCGATTTTAATAAACGGGATCCCGATTTTTAAAAATCAGGATCCGGTTATGGTTTAGGATCCTGAGCCTGAGACAAAACGGGATCCTGATTTTTAA
>VDFB02129791.1:0-33308 GCA_007258455.2 Sequoia sempervirens
TATATATATATGTGCATGTTTTACATCAATTTTTTTGCATAAATGATTAATCTATTGTTCATTCCTTTTGGGCTCTGCTTATTGTTCCTTTTGATAGCAGGTTGGAGGGTTTTAACACTGGTGTGCTACAAAACCTGTGATAAAGTATATAGGTTTAATGCATTATGTGGTTGTTGTACTATGGTGATGGGTGAAGTAAATGTGATTGGTTGAAGTAAATGCAATATTGAATGTAGCAATGTGGAATGGCATTTATATGTTATAGGACGAAGCAGAACACGATGATTTTAACAATGGTCTCCTGCCAAACCAACAGCATACTCATTGTTTGCACAATGCAACTTAAACAATATATATGTATATGTATATGTGTGTCTATATGTATATGTATATACGTATATGTGTATGTACATATATATATATATATATATATATATGTGTGTGTGTGTTTGTGTGTGTGTGTTGCATGATACTCTTTTTCGGTCATCTGTTCAAAGCTTCCTATAACAAACTATAATTTGTCATTGTTCTTTTCCTTTGTAAGGCAAGAAAATGTATTGCTCAATTTGTATTGTCCAAAAATCCATTGTGTGCTGTGATGTTTGTAAGTCGTTTTACATGGTTTTTTTGTATAAATACTTTCTCCACAATATTGGATACTGTTGATGTGTTTTTTATACACTTCTCAACACAGGTAATGCATAGGTACATCACCTCTCTTGAAAGACAATCTTCCACAATCAAGCTGTAGAACACTATCCCAAGGTCTCTCGGGTGTCAGGTCTTGATAGTGCTTGGAATATCTCAGTTGATTTATATGATTTGTTGGAATCACAAGGCAGACTTATAGATGAGTTACAAATTTTGGGAAGTTGGGGTTGCAAATGTCATTTCAAAGTGTTGGAAGTGAATGAACAATGGTTTTCCACTCAAAAAAGCAAGTTGAAACTCATCAAGTTCATCTAATTTAGCTTCATGGTGATGCTTTGGATCCTACTCTAACCAAGGATTAAAAGAAATGGCAAAAGGAGAAGGGTTAAGAAAGCTATTCTAATCCTAAGCTATGAATGAACAATAACAATGGTGGCTGCTACAATAGATAGGCTTCCTAAACTGAGTTTTACTTGACCAAGAGAGACCTACAACTACACAAATCCAATGTAATCTTCTAAGGCCTGTTGATTTTCAAATTATAGATACACATCATGAACATGCAATTGAACTAGGTTGCAACAATGACATAAAGAAGCCCAAGCTAACTTTGCACAACAGCTTGTCATCAACAAGTGCTAAAAGTATGGGCTAGAAGCTCATCAAATACTATAACAACAACACCATCATGACAGCCATTCAAGAAACTAATACTAAAACTACTATGGAAGCTAGAACCATGCATGCAAGATGAGTAAACTCAAAGAGAACATCCATAAAATCATGGAATGTTGTCTTCTATTGCTGCAAATGCTTTTTACAACAGATCTCCAACCTTTTACAAATGAGGGACAAGCCCCTATTTATAGTTTTCCAAAGCCCAAATGAATGGCTAGGATTAATTCACAATGAGTGGCCCAAATTTGATTTACATTAGGATTTCAACTACCCACAATTATCCAACAATTTTAAAATACATCTTTGTCTTTTCCCTATTTTGTCATCTAGTGCTTAGGTGGTGTAGAAATTTTGTCATTTAGCTGATTTCCCTTTTAATGTAGCTGAAACTAACTTAAAGTTGCCTTCTTACTTGATGTTTTTGTAGTGTTCTTCATTGGATCAAATGGGCCCATTGGCGACTGGCATCAATGGATTGGTTGCCCCTGATTCGGGTAGACAACTCCCTTATGCCTTCTTCAAGGCCACCCCCTTGCATTTTTGTCATTGACTTTCTCGGCACATTCCTTCTTCTAATGCTGACCCTATTGGTGGGTGCTAGGGGGAGAGGCGAACATGAAATGAATGGTGACAGGAGCTATGCGCATTCCTTGTTCAACTTTCTCAATGGGTCTCCTTGACGGATCCGTGGTAGGCTTCTTGAATCCCACATACATGAAGTGTCATAAGTGCTTTCATACACAAATCAAGGAAAACGTTAGCCAAATCTTGCAAAATCCTTGTTAGATCCATCCATGCATCATCAAAAGATCATAATATTCATATTTGGAGCTCATTTGGACCATAAACATTAATGCAGGCCCAAGGGGGTGGGTAGCAAACGAGGGACAACAAACTGGAAGGGAAGTTCCTGAACCTCACAAAACATAGCAAAATTGAGATTTTCAATTATAGCGCATGGGAAAAGGGGAAGGAAGAGTGCCCAGAAAAACTTCCTCAAGATTGAACTCATTTGAAAAAACTGGAAGCTTGGAAGGGGAAAACTGGTGGGTCACTGCCATTTTGAAAAGGAAATGTGCACACGGTGGCCTAGAGGCTAGGTCACTGAGGGTCCACAGATGTTCAAAATGGCCACAAAGGAACAGAGTCCTGGAAACGGCCACGGAGGGGCCAGGTTCTGAAGGCCGGGTCTTTGAGGGCCGGTGGATGTTCAAAACAGCCACGGAGGGGCTAGGTTCTAGGTGCTAGGTCGCTGGGGGCTAGCGGATGTTCAAAAAGGCCATGGAGTCCCAGAAATGGCCACAGAGGGGCTGGGTTTCGGAGGCTGGGTCGTCGAGGCTCCATGGATGTTCAAAAAAGCCATAAAGGGATGAAGTTCCAAAAGGAAAGTTCTGAAACCACCGAAACTTAATGAAACATTGACGAAACCTTGGCAGCTCACTTAGGCACCACAAAAACATCCCAAATCCATCAGAAATTTGTCCCCAACGTAAAAAATGTGGAAAGCAGATAGTCAAGGGTCCATGGATGTTTCAAAATAGCCAAAGTGGGATGAAGTTTTGGAAGGAAAGTTCTGAAACCATTGAAACTTAATGAAACGTTGACAAAACCTTGGCAGTTCACTTAGGCACCACAAAAACATCCCAAATCCACCAGAAAGTTGTCCCCAGAGTCAAAAATGTAGAAAAAAATGAATCAAGCAATTAGGGACCAAGTCAGCAGGAACAAGACAAAAGGAAGAAAAGGGACAAGGGACTTTATTTCTCCCCGGATTTGAATAACCCAAGTAGCTGAATTTGGTTAGGGGGATTTGATCATTTGAAGGCACATGACCAATTTGGGCTTGAAAAATGGGGCATGCAAAACAAGATAGGAGCAAAGCATCCTATCAGGAGCAAAAAGAGGGGGTCCCTGCCTACGGCGGGGCATGTGTACAAAACATGCACAAAAAATACCAAACAATGCAGCTTAAATTTCCAATTTAGTCTATGGTACTATATGCATTTTGGATAGATCAAATGTGCATCATATAATTGTTTCCATAACATAGAAAAAATAGGTGTTGCCTTCAAGAGCTATGTTTGAATGATTCATTTGGAAAGTTGCAAGGATCGACACATTTTTTGATGTTTATAGACTTCTATTACAATTGAATCCCTAGTTGTCTATATCTAAACATGGGTTGGAGATGGTTGAGAGGGTAGCCTCAATATGTGGAAGTTGAGTGCTAAGTGGTTTTTTGCATGAGTGACAATATTCAATGTTGTAATATGGGAAAGAATACTTTGATGAAGTTATGCATATATACACTCTATGCATCTTTTTTGTTATACACTTTTTTACTATTAGTGCCTGTGTATCCCTATCAAAAATAGAATGCATATGCATACATACATTTGCAAATAGTTTTGCATATACAAACGTCTTTGGTGGCTTTTAATGGAATATCTGTAAGATATTCACAATGGTAAAATGGCTATTTTAACAATGCAACTCAATCAATATATTTTCTTCCATATTCTAGAACACATATTCATTATGCCACAATGCATATTTTGACAATGTAACTAAATCAAAATATTTTCTTTCATATTTTGTAGTTTACTTTCCCACACTACAATATTCAATATCACGTTCACTTCTTGCAAGGATGAGCTTGATGCATAGAGGCTTCATGAAACAATTAATGTCATTAAGGAGAAGGGTGTTAACATGGAATTTTTCGTGAAACCTCTATGCATCAAGCTCATCACATGCTTTTTTGGCTTTGGGGTTTGGCTAGAGCCCATGAGGCTTCATGGTGTCAATATGGTGGGGAAGAGAATGACCAATGGTTTTGTGGCTTATCCTTTCACTGTTATACATTGGTTGCTACAAATACACAACATATCCTATTCCACCCACTACATTTCTCCATAGTAGTAGATAGGCTTGTCATCGCATATTTGTAATAGTGTAAAAGCTCCAACTACATTCTATTTATATAGAAGGTAAGCCTATATATGTTTTATTGCATTCCTTATTTCACAAGTACATGTCAAATTGTTTTTGATAAATGATATAAGTACATATATTTTTTTAAATGTATACCACTAATTGCAACTAAAGAAACTTATCAAGTTAGTGATACCAGATTTCTACAACCTATTATGCTTTTGAATTCTTATTTTTTTGATATTTGATTATGTTTTAGTTTTGTGGGCAGACAATCTATGTTCTTCCTTGGGTGTTTTCTCATACCCCATGAGGTTGCATGGCCCAATACTGCAAGGCAAAGAGCAGGCCTTCTTTCTTTCTATTTGGACTACGTCTACTTGCAGATACAAGGTATGTATAGCTCCTATCTAGAACTTCTATTTTGCAAATATGCATTTTATTTCTTCCTATCTTTCCATATATATATTTACACATTTAGTCAGACTCCATCTTTTTTATTTTAATATGGTGACATATCTTATTTTCGAACTGTGTGTAATCCTTTGTCATAAATCATACAACTATACGTATTTTTTTAAAATGTATACCAATGATTTCAACTAAAGAAAAATTTGAGGTTAATGTTTTGAGCTTTCAACAATACATAATGCCTAATATTTGATGTTGGAAAAGTATGCTTTGAGTTGGGGATTCTGTGACAAGCTATATTGTTGCATCACCCAGTATAGTCAGGTGGAAAGCATGCCTCCTTTTCTTTTGTTCATACTATAGCTAGTTGCACACACAAGGTATGCCTACATCTTATCTAACACTTCCCTTTCACAAATATAAACGTAATATATTCGTGTGTTCCCATCTGTACATTTGCACATTCATTGATGTCCTATGCTTTTGATTTTAATATGGTGCCGACGTGTATGCATGGACAAATTGCAAATATATAGATATGCAGAGTGTTTGTTATTTGTTAGAATTTTCCAACGGGATTTCCATCACCTAGGCCATCCATAGGATTTTTGTATGTTTAACCTCAAAGACAAAAACATACAATAAGAAGATATTAAGAATTATAAAGAAATATGGAAATTGTAACACACCTCTTAGTAAAATATGCATACATGTATTTATGCATATTGTAGTACCCCTCTAGTTTCTATTATGTGTTTCAGTTTTCTTATGTTTTTTTTTTAGTCGTATAGTTGTTTTGGACACTATTTTACTTTTTATATTAGTTACAACACAAATGTTATGTTAACTGTTGTACTCTATGGATGATATATTTGACATCCTAATCATCTGGTTGTGTTTGAGTCATGATATTGAGATAGACACGTTTGAGATATGGATTATGTTTATTATGAGTTCTTATGTGGTTATCATGTAGAAATGGTTGTTTATGCTATATAAAATGGTCATCAGTTTTGCTGAAGAAGACAATGTAGCACTACTCATTCGTGAGTACCCTGCTACGCTGTGATTCTTCTTCACGATGTGTTTGTTTATATATGTTTATATGTTTAACTAAGATGTTTTATGTAGATACAAGTTCCGGGTATCAGCTCCACCTGCTTTTCAAGTCTGAGCGTACCCTAATCTAATGAAATTATGTTGACTTGGAGATACTGTCAGGTCCTCATTTAAGCCATTGTTCTTCATTGAACGAGTATCTTTTTGTCACCCGTTGTTTTGTGTAGTTTGTCTTCATTGTGTCATTCTTGTCTATATTGCTTTTGTTGGGAATTCAATAATTTAATTAAATAGCTTATTTGTTAATATATTTGATTAAATGATTTTTTTAAAAAATATTAGATTAAATGTTTGAGTAAGGTTTGATTTACTAAAATAAATTAAACAAGTTATTTATTTAAAAGTGAATGTTATTTAAAAATATCTTCAAATGGAGAACTAGATGGCGTTTTTGTGCTGTGTGAGCCGAGCTAGGGCGCCCATGCCCTAGCTCGTTCTTCTGTCCTTCATCTTGTGCGTTGTGGGGGGGGGTGTTCTTCGTCGTTTGGGGTTTTTTGGCTAGTCGCTACATGACCATTCTGCGGGCTTCTGGGTGGTCTATGGTTCCTTTGGTGGTGTTTTCTGCTGAAGGAGGTGGCGTTTGGGCTTGGGTGTTGTGGTAGGGTGGAAAGGTGTCTCTTGGTGCCTGCCTTTGCTTGGCCTGGGCTGTGGGTTGGGGTTTAGGGTGTTGTGGTGTTGGGTGGAGTGGTGTTTGAGCCGGTGTGTGTTGGATTTCATGGTTGGTGTAGGGTGGAGTTATGGGGGTTATTTTCTTGTGTGGTTCTCCTTGTTGGTGGGGGCATGTGGGGTGCTAACCCTAGTGTGGGGTTTAATGACCCTAAGTTTTTTTGAGGGATCGGTTGTGTAGCAAAGGTTCTTTTCTTTTCTTCAATGGAGAATAGGGAGTCGTCAAGGTCTGGAACCAAGTTGGATTTTTTATCTGCTTTTGGCTTGAAACCCTTGCCACATGGGTCACGACTTTATGATAATAATTTATTTTCTTAGAATTTGGATAAGAATGAGATGGGACCGATAGGAGGGTTTCGGTTTCTGAAGATTAACGGATACCTAGAAAGCTACAAAGAGAGGTTGAATGTTGTGATCCCAATGGAGATGCTCGCAGAATATATTGAGTACTACTCATGTCACTCTTTGTATTGTAAATTTTTGGGATTGAAGATTTTACTGTAATTTTTGGAGGCCTAGGCCCAGAGGACTTGGTTGCCGGAGGGAGAGATGGAGATTAAGTTCCTGGAAAATAACTATTTTATGGTTTCGTTTGATTGCATGGCAGATAGGATCAAGGTTTTTGAAGGAGGCCCTTATTTTTACAATCAGGTGGGCTTGTTTATCAAGTCATGGCATGCGGGCCTCAATCTGATCGAGGAGATTCCTAGTCGGGTTCCAGTCTGGCTTCGACTACCAAGGCTCCTAGTCGAGTGCTAGCAAGATGATGTTTTGCATTTACTAGCTTCAATGCTAGGTAAACCTATGGGTTCTTCACAGTAGATGCAGTTTAAAAAGGTAATGACATTTTCCCAGTTCTTTGTGGAAATTGATTTAAGTAAACCTTTTCCAAACTCTTTAGTAGTGTGTGCAGGATCTTACTCATGGGTTCAACAGCTTGACTATGAGGCCTTACCTTTTAGATGTCATTTGTGTCATGAGTATGGCCACTTACAGCGCAGATGCCCAAGGGCTAAGCCTTTGGAGACTAACTCTTCACAGCCCCCCAACAATCCACCTAGGGTGGATAAGGGCAAGGGTCCTATTCAGGGTGGTGGTACCGGGGAGGATGGCTATATTCCCGTCAGATCTCAGAACATAAATAAGCAGAAAAAAAGGACTATGAAAGAGAGGCAGGATAAGGATACTTTTAATAGATTGAAGGTTTTGGAGGGTCTTAGCTACCATGAAGTAAATCCAGGTTTGGTTGATTTGGATAAAGGAATTTTGGGTTCTAATCAGTTGGAGAAAGAGGTTGAGTTGGAACAGGCATCCCATCAGGTGGTGGGTTTGGGCTTACAGGGAGTTGAGCTTGATGGGGGAGGCTATGGACAAGAGAGGATCAGCCCTAGGGTCTCTCCTGCTCCACAGGAGGATGGAACCTTGCATTTGGAATCAAATCTAAAGATGGAGGCTCAGAAAGAATTAGGCAGTATATTGGTGAAGGACAGTGAGGCTTTGTCTCATCCCATGCAGAGAACAGGTTTAGAGGGGGAAAAAAAAATAAGTTGTCTCCTCATTTGGGTATCTTGCAAAAAGATCTTAAGAAAGGAGGGGCAGAGAAAGTCGCTAAGTTGGGTAGGAAAAAGGATATGGAGAAGATTAAATTGATAGGGGAAAATTTGGTGGAATCAGGGTTAGTCAAGACTTTGGATTCTCACTTCTCAGGCCCTTTGAAATGATTCTTCTATCATGGAATGTTAGGGGCTTGAATAGTGGCCCTAGAAAAAAAGTTGTTCGGAACTTGGTTAGATGTCAGTCTCCTAATATTCTTTTTTTTGCAGGAGACCAAGCTTTTTGTGGATGGTATGATGGGTATAATGCCCAAGTTGTGGATGAACGGTGAATGCCAATGCATTGGTACTCAGGGATCCTCTGGAGGGGTGGCTTACTTATGGAACCTTCAAAAAAAATTTCCCAAGTGGTGGATGTCCTCCAAGTCCTCTATCTCTTTGGTGGCCTCTTGTTATGATTCAAGAGAGTCGGTTCTTTTTTCCAACATTTATGTCCCTGTGGATATGCAGGGCAAGCATCTATTGTGGTCGAATATTCATTATGTACGAAGTCTGGATCCTTACCTTCTATGGATTATTGGGGGTGACGTCAATGTTATCATGGAGATTGTTGAGAAGCGAGATGGTACCACAAGGTTGGAGGCTTCGGCTCTTCTATTCCAAGATAATATTTTTGCTTTGAATCTTATGGATATCAAGCCTGGCAATGGTTTGTTTACCTAGAACAATCGAAGGACTAGTGAAAACTGCATCACAGAGTGACTGGATCAGTTTATGATTTCTTGCTTTTGGGTGGGTGATAGGTGGTTCTCTAGCTCAGAGATTTTGGACTGGAGGGGCTCAGACCATTGGCCTATAAAGCTTTCTGTCATCTCGTTTGGATGGCCCTACAAGCCCTCCTTCAAATTCCAGTTTATGTGGTTACGTGATCCTAATATCCATGATTATGTGGCTCAGTGGTGGCGGGAATGTAGACCAGCCTTTCGTAGGGCAATGTATGTTTTTACTAAGCTGCTTCAGTTCGTTAAGTATAAGCTTAAGCATTGGAATAAGCAATGTTTTGGGAATGTTTTTAAAGCCAAGGTTGATGCACAAGCTAAGATGGATGGTATTACAAGGGATATGAGGGAGAATGGGGTGTCTGAGCCTTTGATGCAGGAGGAATCTAGGGCTTTGAAGGTTTTGGAGGAATGGGAATTGCAGGAGGAGATTTTTTGGAAACAAAAAGCCCGGATTGACTGGCTTCGAGAGGGGGATACAAATTATTCTTTCTTCTTTAATTTGGTAAAGGCACAGAAGCATGGTAATTCTATTCTTGTTTTGATCATGGATAGGGGAGAGACTCTGAACTCCTTTCAAAGTATTTCCGATGAAGCTGTTCATTATTTTTCTTCCCTTTTTAGGGAGGATTTGCAAGGGAACTCGGTGGAGGAAGCTCAGGTCCTCTTGTGCATCCCTCATTTGGTGTATAGGGAGATGAGGGAGGATCTTATGGGTGAGATCACTCTTTAAGAGTTGGAGGGGACTGTGTTTCAGATGAAGAAAGGAAAAGCCCCTGGCCCTGATGGTTTCCCGATTGAATTCTTCCAAGAGTTTTGGGAGATCATCAAACTTGATTTATTAGAGGTGCTCAAAGAGTCACAACAAAATAAGCAAATTTTAAAGGCCACGAATTCCACCTTTCTGGCGCTTATTCCCAAGTGTGATGGGGCGGATAAGCTAAGTTGATTTTGACCTATATCCCTTTGCAGTGTGGTGTATAAGATTATTTCGAAAGCTAATTGCTAATAGGTTAAGAAGTGGTTGTAGTTACTCATTTATGAGGAGCAAAGTGGTTTTGTGGAGGGTAGATAGATTTTGGATGGTATTGTTATAGCTACTGAGACCATCCATTCTATGGTTATTTCTAGACAAAAGGCTATGTTTATCAAGTTGGATATGGAAAAGGCATATGACAGAGTCCAATGGTCTTTTCTTCAAAAGGTCCTGGCTACTTTTGGATCTAGTGATGATTGGATTCAATGGGTCATAAGTTCCATCACGTTGGTTTCTTTTTTATTTTAACTAATGGGGAGCATTCTAACTTGTTTGAAGCCTCTTGTGGGATAAGGCAAGGTGAACCTCTCTCCCCTTACCTGTTTATTCTGCTGGTGGAAGGATTGGGATGCCTTCTGAGACGTCAGGTGGAGCTGGGCCTTATTCAGGCATGGCGGTGGGGAGGTGATTTACCCCCTCAATCCCACTTGCAGTTTGTGGATGATACTGCCTTGATGGGAGTGGCCACTATTCAGGAGGCAAAAAATATTTGCAGGGTGTTGGATATGTATCTTGAGGCTTCAGGTCAATCAATTAATGAGGAAGAGTCTTCCATCTATTTCTTTAATAGTCTAGATCCTATCTAGAGGAGAATTGCGCAACTTCTACGTTTTCAAATTGGGACTCTTCCTCTATCTTACCTTGGGGTTCCCATCACGGTGGGCAGATTAATGAAGGAGTCATGGCTGCCTATCTTGGATAAATTTTGATTGAAGGTTACTCACTGGACCAACCAATGGTTGTCCTTTGCTGGGCGGGTTCAGTTACTGAAGTCTGTGGTCCAAGCTCTTCCTATTTATCGGTGTATGCTTCAAGTGGCCCCGAAAGGCTTTGTTATGGAATTGGACTCTTTGGCAAGACATTTTTTATGGGTTGGTAGTTTGATGTCTTCCAAGTGGAGTCTAGTTAGATGGGATACAATTTGTTGTCCTAAGCAGCTTGGTGGTTAGGGGTTGAGGCATTCCTTACTGGCAGGGATGGCATTGGCAGTGAAACTTTATTAGAGATGGTGCACGGAGAAGGATAGGATTTGGGCTAGGACCCTTTCTTATAAGTAATTTTAGGGTATTCCTAGGGAAGATATCCCTCACTACCCCTTGTTGGGTAAGGGTTCGGCTATTTGGGCTACTCTCAAGAAGGGAGCTGCACTTATCAAGGATGGCTTATTTTGGATTTGTAGGAGTGGGATGGAGGTTCAGTTTTGGTATGACTCTTGGGATGGTCATCCTCCCATCCTCACTCAATTCCCTGATTTGGTGACCCTGAGTAGGAGTTTCAGGGATGCTAGTTGGATGAGGGTAAGTGGTTTTAAGGTGCTTTCTCTTCAAGGTCAGCTTGTGGGTGCTAGGTGGAAGACTCCCGAGGAGTGGCCAGTGATTGGTTTGGTGGAAGATTGTAGGATTCTACAAAATATTCTCTTGGGCAGACAGTGCAATCCCCTCAGGGATAGGGATACCCTTGCTTGGTCTCCTAATCTGAAGGGTCACTACACGGTTGCATCGGGTTATCAGAGGTTGTTTTCTCAAAGGTTTGTGGGGGAGGAAGTTCCTTGGTGGAAGAAGGTTTGGAATAAGTTTTCTTGGCTGAACTATAACTACTTTGCCTATATTTTGGCTTGGAACAAGTGTTTGACTTGGGATAATATCCAAAAGCATGGGTTTCAGGGCCCATCTAAGTGTGTGTTGTGTGGGAAAGGTGAAGAGGACTCTTCACATCTTTTCTTCTGATGTCCTTTTTCCTTGCAACTTTGGAATTCTTGGTGGAGTGTTTGGAATAGTCCTTGTGTTCATGCTTCCTCCTTAGTGGATTTCTAGTCTAGCTTGGGTAGACCTCCCTCGAGGGCCTCTTTTTTACAGGATGCTTGGCAGGCATGACCTATTTTCTTATTGTGGCAGATTTGGTTGGAAAAGAATAGGAGGATTTTCAGAGGGGAATTGTTGTAGGTTCAACAGGTGTGGTTTAGAGTTCTTGGGATGATTCAGGAGACTATTCAAGCCAAGGGGGATGTGGAGTTGTCACTGGAGAAGAAAGATGCAGAGTTGGTGGCCTGTTTGGTCATTCAGGGGTTAACCCCTATTGCATCTTGTGGCCAAAAAGGTAGGCAGGTGGGGCAACATGTCCAACGGTAGGGGAACGGGCTTCCTCCCCCTATGGGTACCTTGAAGGTTAATACTAATGGTTCTTCTAGGGGAAATCTTGGCCCCACTGGAGTTGGTGGGGTAGGCAGGGGTGCTTCTAGCTCAATGGTTTTCCTTTTTTCCATTCATAAGGGGATGCAGACTATCAACCTTATGGAAGGATGGGTGATTCTTTATGCCTTGGAGAAGGCTTATGAGCTGGGGTGGCATAGGGTTATTTGTGAATCTGATTCACAGGTTCTGATTAATTTACTCAATCAAGGGAGGACGTTGGACGTGAATTGACAGTTGGTAGTTCTGGTGCAACAGATTTTGTAGATTGGTAATCTTATGGAAAGGGTGTCCTTTATCCATATTCCACATGAGTGGAATGGGACTACTGATTGTCTGGCCAAGTGGGCTTTGGGGTGTTTGGAGGATTGGAAGATTGATGATTGGGCTCAGATCCCTCAGGAGCTTAGGCTAGATTTGGAGAGGGTTCTCGCAAAGGATATGGGGGTGTTGAATGAGTTGGATTTTGGTTTTGTTTATGTCTTTGCTCTTTTCGAGCTTCTGCCTTGGACTTGATTGTAATGTTGGTTTCTGATATTCAATAAAGTTTTTACCCCCCCCTTTTTTTTTAAAGTGAATGTTATTTTTGAAAAAGGTAATTATTTAAATGTAATTGTGGAATTAATTTTGCAAACTAGATTCTTTTGGAAAGTTGATATTTTAAAAGAGTTTGTTTTCAATAAGTGATAAATATCTGAAAACTTGTGTATGAGTTGAAGGATAATATCTTAGATATTTAATGATTATAACTAATTGAGCAATTTTCAAATGCATGACTACAATTAGTTGAATTTTGTAACTTGAGGTAATTAAATGCATTAAAATATTTTGGGGCTTGCAATTTTATTCACGACAATTCTTCTAAAAAGTTTTAATGGCAGCAGTTTTGGAAAGAGATTGCACAATAGTTTTGATTGTAGAAATAATTTGGGAAAAATAATTGCTCATATTTCTTCATCAAGTTTTGCTAATTTGATCGAGATTAAAAGAAGCTATAGATTTGATTCAACTTAGTTTTCCAGTTGTAAATCAGGTTTTCTTTTTATTATTTGTAATTTATTGCTCTGTATTTCTAAAGCTTTGTTTAAAAAAAAAGAATTTGTGCTGGAAAATGGTTATTCTTTCTTGTGGAAGTGGTTTATTCTAAAAAACCTGCCCAATTTAAAATTAAACAAATTAGGAAGATTTTTCAAAGATAGAGAAAGAAGTAAAGCTGAAACAATAAAATAAATATTTAGGAAGATGTAAATATATTCAACAATTTATAATATGATTTGTATTTTGCATGAACTTCTCCGTTCTCAAAATTATAAGAAGAATTTTCTTAAATTATATGTCATGTCTTTTGAATGGTATTCAATTTTTAGGTCACTATTTTTTTCTTAAAATGAAAAGCCATCTTAGTATTGAATGAAATTTTCATTAGACATGTACTAGCAGATCTTAATAGGGCATCGATTAGGTTTTACTAGGCATAGTAAGTTGCATATTGAAGTTTTGTTTTCTAGAATCAATGAAACCCAAGGCCATCAGCCTGTATTCTTGTTCAGATTATAATCCTCTACCTGTAAGGTCTGCACACTATAGAGATATTTGTAGTGTAGAAACTTAAATTTGGACACTTAATTTATCCAAATTTATCCCTTTTCATCTAAACATCCCTTTATCCGCATTAATTAAGTAATATCACTATTATTTAATTAATACCTCTAAAGTTCTTATAATCCCTAAGGTATCTAGTTAAATAATTAAATACCTTTCCCTTTCAAAAAATGAATTAAATAAATATAAAATTTATTTAATTCCTCATATGTCACATCCTCCATCATTTTTATCTAATCCTAATTATTCTCCTAATCTCATCATTAGGGATGTGCACATGTCTAATCCTTGATTAGGATGTGTCACATCCTCCAACTTTTGCAAGTTGGCCTCTAATCTCTCTTAGCCACCTAACCCTCCTCTAATCCTTCATTAACTAGCCTAATCAACCTCTCAAGGAATTTTTAATTCCTTTTATCCTTCCAAGGAATATTAAATTCCTTTTTCTCTTCCCCATGTGGTTTTGACTTGTCACATCAAGTCACATGTGAACTCTTCTTAATCTCCCACTTGCCTCTAATCTATCATTAATTTTTCTAATCAAGTACTTGCACAACCTTAATCACCTAATTAGGTCAAGCTAATCCCCATATCATTTATGGAATGTGTCCTAAGTCAACCTTCTTAAAGGATTTCTCCTTTTGGAGAAGGCACTCTATTCCCCATGTGAATTTTTAATTCACATTTAATCCCCCAATGCATTCCTTGGAATTTAAAATTCCTTTTCTCATCCCCATGTGGATATTTGAGGAATTTTTAATTCCTCACATGTCCTCTCACCCACATTGGGACAAGGACCTCCTTTATGAGGAGATATTTTCCACTCCCAAGGTACTATGTAGTACCTCCATGTCATGTACTCTCCTTCTAACTCATGTGCACATCATCTCTTACAAGCCACTTTACATGCCACATGTCAAGATGTGAGGGCTTGTGAGTTCTCAACTCACCTTAGCCCTACATCTTGATCTTGGTGGCTCAATCTCAACCTTCCATTTCCCTAGAGAGTCCAAAATTCTCTATAAATATCCCCTTTTTTCTCTCATTTTGGGGGAGATCATTTATGCTAGCCAAACTCTTGCAAATTTTTTCCTTGAGCCATACTTAGCCAAATTTTCATACTTGCATCCATTTTCACTTATTTTTCCATCCTCATCCCATCTCATAGCTTGCATCTCTTGCCATCCAAGGATCATACAACATCAAAGATCAAAGGGCCAACCAAAGGACAACTCAACTAAGTGAAATCTTTCATTTTTCTTAGTTTAGTTAATCTTTAGGCCAATCTTGAGGTGTAGGGTGTTTTTAGTTGTTATTTGCACTCTTTTGTTTGCTGCTCATTTTCTAACAAGTATTTTCGCCCTATCACATGTATTTTTTCTTTCATTTGTTTAGAAAACTCTATTATAATGGATTTTTTTTATCATCTCATGTAGTTGTATCTTTTGTCTCATGTTAACTAATCTCTGGCCGCTTTAAGCCTTTAGGTCTCATTCATAGCTTGTCATATCTGCATTACTTGAAAGTAGAATGTTATAGAAATTTAAATAATCTTCTAATTCCATTTGCAATCTATTCATGCTACTACACTTGAACTTGAAAGGTGCATACATTTAAATATGCACCCTGAATTCCTTACACAACGGCAGCATTTGAGCATGGTAGGGTTTATAGATTTAATAATCACCTTGATGTCATACGCAACATGTTCCTGTGGCGTTATTTGAACATGGTAGGATGTAAAGATTTAAATAACCTCCATGAAGCTATTGGCATCTGTCACAGTTGCAACACATGACCATAGGAACCTATAGAGGTTGTATATACTTGTTTGATTCCTTTAGCATCTTGGCATGTCTGCAGCCCTTGAAAATAGAATGATTTAATTATGTGCCATCTTGTAAACTTAAGAAGTAGTGTTATTGGTTGTGTATGACTTGCTTGAAGGATAATTATTTTGTTAGGAACACTGTGCTAAGGCATTTGGATATCCTTGTGGTTGGATCCTTACTTTCTTTGTGTACTTCATAGCCTAGCGACGTCCTGAGTTTCTCCTTGTCTAGATACAATAATTGTTGAATGTTAATGCTTCATTTTGTTCCTTGACATCTTTCCAACTTTCAGTCAAGCTATAGATCACATAAAATTCACATCAATAACATTTTTCCTATGCAATATAAAATGTTTTATAATATTGGCATTCTTCCTAGTGGGTTGTAAACAATTTGTTATATTTCATGAGTACTCATCTCAACTTGGAGTTAGCTTAACTCACATGCCATATCTCATGCCATCAATGAACAGAGACTAACTTGTGAATAGTGAATTGCATGTTATTTCTTATTCCAATGTTCGTATAACCAAATGCAGAATTCTACCAGTCGATCGATACATTTTAATCTACCTTAACTATTTATGTAATCTCCCTTTTTCCATTACATTTTGTTGAATGATCTCTTTGGTTAGCCTCATGTATATGGCACATGCCTATTTTTCAGATTGTTCATTTAGCAACACCAATGTCCTCCATTTTATCTGTGTCTTTATCCTTGAATGAAGAAAATGACTTCTCACATTCTTTTATTTGTACCATCTTATACTTGGAGGAAGTTGGCTCGTGTGTCTTCTTTGATGTCGACAATGAACATATTGTTTAAGTTAGAAAATAGAACACCAACGAGTAGATTAATTTAATTCTATTGGTCTATACAACATTTCAAGCTTTTACCAATTACCACTACTCAGTCGAAGCCAAGAGAAATTGATTTTAGTGGATACAATGTTCAGATGTAATTCTCTCTATGACCCACACATAGTCAATCTATTTGCAGTCAATAATCTCCCTTATTCTATTTACTATCTATTGCAGTTGCCGCACTTGTATATGGTAGGGTGTTTAGAATTAAATGACATCCTAGATTTCATTTGCAACCTCTCACAGTTGCAGTGCTAAGAAAATAGAATGTTGTTGAGATTTAAATAATCTTCTTGATTCCATCATTTACCTATCATAGCTGAGGCACTAGTTCATAGAAGATATCTTCCATGCATGGCGTATTTTCTTCTACTCATAGTCTGTGTTAACTGCACTTAACCACTGATTGCATGATTTGTTCCATTCATCTAAAGTTTTCTTTAAAACACATTTAATTGTCTCTATTTCTTAATGGTGTATAATCTCCTTTGCATAGCGAACTAAATACTGACTCCTTGATAATAGTCTATATTTATGTAACCAGTGGTTAGTATGTATGGCACATGAATTGTCATTAAGATAACTGTAAGATTACTTATGGTAAACTTTAGTTTCTATCAGCTCTATGCCATGCAATTCTTCTTTGTGTTTATCTTTTCTAAACTCCCATTTAGGGTTGAAAAGTGGTTTTTGTGGCATCTCGGTAGGTGGTTGTACGCATGTAGGAGAGGTTACAGGGTCATATCCCATTAGAAACTTTTGTTATAAATGTTACATTGTGTCTATATTTAACTTAGTTGGGATTTTTATTTCAATAAGATGAAGTTTTTAAGTAAAACTATTTATTTTGAATTGGAATTTCCTTTTATAATATTTATCAAATTTGAATTTAAAGAAAATTTAAGTATTATGAAATATGTGAAAGTAACTAGTTATAATTGTGCGATTTAAAGTTGAAAGGTTTATTTAATTTTTATTTTTTTTAAATCAATGCTATTGTAATTAGGAGATGAGGCTAATGTATCTTCAATGACTTATTTGATTTAATGAAGTCTTAAAGTTCTTTAAAATTATAATTGATTTTAAAGTAGACTCGATTTAAAGAATTTTAATATCATGAAATGGAAGATATAGAAATTTTAAATTAAAAGATATATTTATGTCTTGATTTAAAATAATAGCAATTGTAATTTGGAATCAATAGAGACGTTATGATTTTTTGTTTTATTAAATGATTTAGTTATGATTAGAACATATATAATGTATTTTAGGCTTATTGTCATTTGTTTTGGTATCTTGGTGAAAGTTAATTTGGATGTTATATGGAGTTATTTTACTTCGAGAGGCTAGAGGGTTAATTTGAGGTATGAGCTTTTAATATTTGTTCATTGTTGTTTTAAATACCTTGATCTATTTTGGGACTTAGCCATTCAAAAAAAAATTGTCACCTTTGAGGTGTTTGAACTGTTCCATGATTGAACCATGAATGAGATATGTTTTATTATGGCGTTGTTTTATACGCATGTTGGCAGTCCTTGGTTTTTTTGATGTTACGTCATGTTTATAGGAAGAGTGGCTTGCGATAGGGGTAGAAACCCTAAGTGTTTGTCAGGGTAACCTATCGTGGGATTTTGTAATTTAGTGAAAACTTTAATAATTAAACCTGGGGTTCATTAAGTAATTAAGATAAACGGAATGCCTCACCTAGTGCATTAATGCTTGTATAGATTGAGGGTAGGTTGAGAAGGCCTGGAATGGCTTAGTCATCTATCTTATCTTCCTGAAAGGTAATTTGACTCCACATAAGTTTTTCTAGGGGCCAAGAATCGATAGAGACTGCCAGGGTAACTCTAGATGAGGGCTGGTAGTCTAGGAAGATTCACCAGGGTAACCTAGAAATAGCTATGTGATGACACTCTATCCTAAAGCATGTTTGTGGTCTCTTATGTAGAGTCACCTTTGTTACTATTGTTTCCTATGGAATTTTGTTTGTGATCATGTAATTAAGATATTTTTTTTCGTTATGTGTTGTCATCCATGTATTATAACATCTTTTCTTTGTTGTATGTTTGACTATTTTGTGGACCTGTCATTATCTCCTAGCACAGAGGGAGTGGGCCTTTGGGTACCATGTGGTTGGGAGGAAACTGTGCTATTATTCACTATTGGGTCCTCTTATAGATATTGCTATACTTGGATAGCATTGTTCATGGAGCAGGTTCCTATCACTTTCTTGTTCGTGACGATGGGCACTGAACGTGTTCGAAGATGTGGATATTAGTTTTGAGGAGATCATTATCTTCTTTGTATGTTTACCTCATGTGTATGAGAGTAATCATTGCATCGACATTATGTTGTATCAAGATTTATTAAAATCTCACTTGATGTAATCTAGATATGTGTATATCTTGACTGTATAAAGTTTATGAAATTGGTTCATTCATGAAATTAATATATACTTATGTTTTATGACTTTAATATTGATGTGATGTTCTTATTTGTTTGGTTTGAGTAACATCGTCTTGGAATCCTTAATACAATTGTGTAATCGAATGACTTTAAAAAAAAATTTATTCGGTTAATTTGTACTTTATGCTTTATTTTATTGGATTTCCTCGCAGGGCGTTACACATGTATACATATTTATACACATGTCCCAATGTCCCGATGTGATGCATTTTTTTTTAATTTTTTCCAAGTAAATAATTAATTATGAATTTTTTATTACAACTTTTAAAAAATATGAAAAATTGTATGTTTGACCAATAACCTTAACTTGGTAAAAAATTCATGAAATTATTATTTTTAATCCTATAGTATGTGAAGCATAGAATGTGACACATATTTTAGATTCAAAAATGTGATACTATTTGAAAGCTATTGATGTTTTTCAATCAACTTATCAATCGGGACTTTAGTTGTAATTTAAATAGAAAATGAATAATAATTATTTATTAAATTCAAAGTAAAGCATAATTTATATTGATGGAAAGTTGAGAATCTCCTTAAAAACCCTTTTCATTTCATCAATTTTGGGTAAAAAAAAAGTTGTTAGCCACATACCCATCATGATCCTGCACATACCCATGTATATATACATGTATGTATATATATATATATATATATATATATATATGTATATATATATGTATGTGTGTGTATGTGTATGTATATGCATATGCATATGTATATATGTATATGTATATGTATGTGTATATAGATGTAAAATGTTGATGTATACAATCATCTATTCACCATTTTAGTATTTTCACCTTCCTCTGTATTGGTTTCAGAAATATATACTCTATGCATTGGCATGCATCCTCTCATTGCACAATGGCGGTGGATGAAGCAAATGCAATATTGAATTTTGTGTGTGGGAGAGTGTAGTTTGATGAAGTTCTACTGTCAGAAGAAGCATTATTTTGTTTCTTTGATAACAGGCTACTATTAAATTCATTGCATTTCGCTCTATTTTAAACCACCTTGGAGGGTGCTCAAACTATTGAGTTGCGGAATCGGTAAATCATTTTGCATGGGTAGTTTACATAAATGATTAATTTATTGTTTATCTCTTTCATTCTCTTCCATATTGATTAAATTGCATTATTGAAAGAGCGGTTTTCAACACATAAAATAGCTAAACAAAAACTCTATACTATGCACCGTGTTTGTCATTGCTTGCTTCAGTTAGGTTGCTTGTCTTCTATCAAACAGTTGAATGTGGCTTTCCCACCATCTATCACTTGTGATCCCTAAGTGTTTTCCTAATATTTTTTTTACAATTTCTCTATTTTCTATTATCATGTGATATATGGGAAGAGTTTTTGAGATTTTCCATCGACCTTACTTGCTTTTCTTACTTAGGAGGATTGGCTTTTTCCTTTGTGTAGACATTTTGAAAAACACAAATAATCAGGTATATATATCCATATGTACACATGTATATATTTATCTATATATACAAAAATACATCTTAATGATAACACATTCCATCCAAACAAATTAACCACGTTAAAGATTACAAAAATTTAAAGATTAAAAAATAATCCTTGTTAGAAGAACAATATACTACTCTGTTAGAGGTATCTTCAAGTAGATTAGTGGAAAACAATATCATGAAATGTTATTGATAGTTAAACATATGACGACACAACAATATCATGAAACATGTTAATAGAAGACAACCGATAGCTCTTTATCCTTCCTTTTTTGTTTCCCTTGGTTATCCACTAGCATAGCTTTCTATTCTATTTGCAGGAACAAGGTTTAAGCATGGAAACAAATGTGAAAACCAAGTTAAGATAACAATATCAGATATTATATATGCAAACAACAGAGTTTCCCAAGATTCCTATTGTACGATGTATGATGAAACACCCCAACATCTCTCCTAGATGTTTCATACTTCTCTTGCTCAGGGGTTTGGCTAGAGTCCATGCAGCTCCATGATGCCAATATGGCAAGGTGGAAAATGAGCACAATTCTTTTGCTTGCCCATTTCAAATCAGTCATTTCTTTGTTACATACATATATGTATATGTACAAACTATTGTATAGATTTACTATTATGTTTTCCATAAGGAAGACAAACAAGCGTGGGTTTTATAGTTCTACATTTAACGCCATGCATTTGTTCTTACATATATATATGTCTACACATATTGTTTTAAATACATTTGGTGACATCTTTCTGATCTTCCATCCAAACAATGTGTAACTTCTAATTCAATTAAAATATCTTCACAAATTATACAGGTCGTTTGAATCCCTAAATTACCAAGTTTAGTTCCAACATCTTCACTTTTTGCAAAACCCATTTCTAATCACCATTATAACTAAACTAATGGAATCACTTTTCCAAAACACATAACTATACTAAACGAATCACTTTCTCAAACCATACTTGTTAATTTGATCTTAAGAAGATAGCACATAATGTACAATTTCATAGCGACTTTGTAACTGGTAAATTTGATTCCAGAACACAAAAAACATTTTCCCATTTTAATGAATCAAATATTGATTATAATACCTTAAATTTTGGACAAAAATTATTATTATTAAGAAAAATAATACTTTACAAATTTCAATTGTATTCAATTCAATAGATGTGATTTATAAATAAAAAATTTATTTAAAAATCATTTTCCTAATATTACTTATTAAAATCATTGAAAATTAATTAACTGACTTTGCAAATAATGGATACATCATAAAAAATGAAAACAACCTACAGTTCTATTTTACATTCTTGAAATTAGCTTCCAACTAAAAATAACTAATATGGAAGCACAAGAAAACAATCTCCTCATATACGGAAATTCTTTCTAATCTTTGGTGCACTGCTTCTCACATAACAATAAAGAAGTGCACTATAACATAGAGTTTACAATGGTGTATAATACTCGAAATAAGTGTACAGATGTAAAAAAAAATCTACATAAGCCATATTCATATTATCCATCTAATTATGTCTTTCAAATATATTTCTCTATTAAAATATACTCTACGGATTTTAATCTCGATTAATTGCTACGTCAAAATATTCACCAACAAAACTAGTAATTTACAAATTTAAATTGTATTGAATGCAGAAAATGTGATTTATTGTGAAAAAAATTATTCAAAAATCATTCTCTGGACTATTATTTATTAAAATCATTGATAATTAATTAATTGAGATTGGAAGTAATGAATACATTATAAATAATGAATTTTACATTCCTGCAATCAACTTCCACCTAGCAATAATTGATATTGAAATGCAAAAAACAATCTCCTAATATACACAAATGCTTTTTAATCTCCATTACATTGATCGTCGCTTAACAATTAACAAGTGCAAATGTTCTACAATGCTTAGAAAAAATGTAGAGATGATATCTTTTATTGCACACATAGCTTTCCTTGCGTTTCAAATTCACTTTGTGATCTACCTCTCACAGTGGACCCCTATCGGCTAATTGTTGCATGTTGTGCATGTGACTGCTAGTTTTAATATGTTTTGGTTTTATTATGTATTTTTTTTTTTAGTTTTATTAAACATAGGTTTTTCACCAAAAATCAAGCTCTCTATTCTGCACATGTGGAAAAATAGCAGATTACCAAAAAAAAATTGAAAAATATGAGTGCACTAGATATTGAAGTCCTTGATCCAACAACAAAAAAAATTGAATTTTGATACATACAAAAAAGTTACGTTGTATACGGTTGGCCTATGTCTGAATTGTAATTAGTTTGACTTTGAAACCTGATTAAGGAAAAAATATTCAATAAAACACTATAAAACCAATTGGAACCACTAGATATCATAGTTACAAAACTAAATTTAAAAAAAAAAATAGAATTTTATCCTTCATGGAAAAAAAGATATGGTGTATATGGTGATCATCACTCCTTAAAAATGGTGTTTATTGAAAAAAAACTAGTTTTCGAAGGAGATAGAAAAAGAAGTGCAATCTAATTCCAAAAATTTTGAAAAAATAATATTTGGAATAAATAGATAAAATGTCACAAATCACTAGTTTGCATCATCTTCAAATTCCTCATGGCTTAGCCACTATAGGTGCCCAAAAGTGAATATTTAGTTAGAAAAAATTATTTTATTGTCGAGTTTGGCCAAAAATTGTTAACCAGTATTATGGGATCACCCTTCTTCATGTTCTCCATGTTTGCATCCAAAATGATCATATACTGAATAATGACATCTATAACAGTTTTCTTATCTTCTTCATCAACTTCATCATATAATTTAGCAATGGCTTCTAATAAGCCATCATGTTCTAGCATATTATTAACCAAATATTCTAACTTTATAGGTGGATGGGCTCCTACCAGA
Organism: Sequoia sempervirens; assembly: GCA_007258455.2. Taxonomy (NCBI): domain Eukaryota; kingdom Viridiplantae; phylum Streptophyta; class Pinopsida; order Cupressales; family Cupressaceae; genus Sequoia; species Sequoia sempervirens. The sequence continues at coordinate 23,155 of VDFB02129791.1, forward strand.
GGAGTCTTGGACTTCTTTTTCTCAGGCTTTGATGTGCCTTCATCTATTTTCTTCTCCTCTTTCTTGTTTGGATTTTTGTGTACATGTATTGTAAAAGATTCTTTCTCCTTTTCTATCTCCTCTTCTTAAGAGGAATCCACAATATTGACTTTAGCCCTTTTGGATTCAGTACTAGCCTCATGCGAGGTACCTTTACCTATGGTAGAAAGACTACTTCTTCTCTTTCTTTTCAATTGTTCTCATTCCTTTAAGCCAAGTTCAATTTCTTCTTGAACCACAACATCGCTTAAGTTTCATTCTCTTGATGCTTTCTATTTCTTCCTCTTCCAAAGGTAGCAGGAGGTGCTACTAGAGGTACATTCTTCCTTTTTGAAGTCTGGGTGCTAGGTCTGAAGGGTACAAACACATTAACTACTACCAAAGCATTGGGCTTCACTTTCTTTCCTTTAACTATAGTTTTACTTGATGGTGTTGGCAATGCAGAGGCATGGATGGAAGTTGGTCTTCCCGATCTACATAGTCTGGAGGACTCACTAGATTCTTTGGATTTCCTTTCTACTGCAACTTCCCTTAATCTATAAACTTATTTTGAAAGGCCATGCATTGCAAAGGGTTGTTCAACTTGTTTTTCTACCCTTTTGGTTCTATGAGTTTTTGAGGTTTCCAAGTATACTTCCTTTGATTTCTCCTCATATGTACTGTGTCTAGGCAGGGAGGATTCCTTAGGAATTTTCAACAATATTTCAATGTATCTCTCAGCCTCATTCTCAAAAATCTCATATCCCAAAGGCTCAGTCCATATTGTTCTAGGTTCTACCATCTCTATTATGCATTCATCAGTGGATACCAAAAAGGTTATGTCACTTGAATACTTCTCCACCAAACTCTTAGGAAGTCTTTATCTTTCATACATGTTAATTTGGAATACTAAAAAAAATGCAGTCAATGCATTAGCTTGGGCATTGTAATCTCCAATGTTGTGTAAGTAATAAAAATTGGTTTGCTATCAATCTGCTTTTGTCCCACACAATGTATTTTCTTTTAGGTCTCTCCCTCATGAAGTAGAAAAGCAAGCAACCAATTAGTGTTCCAAACTTGAAAGCATATATCTTTATTTTAGTCTAATGCAAGTTCTCGAAAAAATTTCTACCGAAGCAACTCACACAAAATCATAATCTTTCCCATTCACTACCATGCCATGAGCAACATATATTGTAGTTGTAGATACTGAGTTCTCTTTGTTTTGGAAGTATATTTTGTGGCCAATCATGATAGATTCATATTTCACTGTAGGATTAATGATTGTTTTGGTTGTTAAAGCTCTCTTGTCAAATTTAGCACCAGTTAGCTCCATAACCACATCATTCTTCATAGGTTTCAACACAAGTACGAGTCTAGTATCACATAATCCAGTCACAACCTTAATTACATCCTTTGAAATAAGTCTAGGCATACCATTCTACATGAATTTGTCATGCATTTTTCTCAGGTCTATTCTCCAATACTTTGCATCCAAATCACTGTTAAAGTTAGGAGACTAGTTCCAAATGTCTAGCTTCTTTCGCACTAAGCTTGAATACTCTGGTTTTACCAGAAATTAATCTCTAGTTAACTCATTATACCATTGATTCTTAAGTACTTGGTGATCATACTCTTCCAATTTGTAACAAATATAGATCTTTTTGTGTCTTCAGTAGGAAAAAACTTAATTGCGATCTTTGAAAATGCATTGTCGAGGTCATTATCAAAAAATTTCCATGAAAACCTCTTAAACATTGGTCTAGTTCTTTTAGAGATCTCAACCATGGTTGGTGTATCCATTTTTCCCTCAATTCTATCTTCAAATTCTTGTAAAATTACTTCTAATATAAACCCACAAAGAACGGGTAACTGTAAATACCTTTTTCATGCTTCAACGAGAACTAGGGTTTGAACCAATTTGCTTTGAATCACCTTCAATCACTTCTCAATTTTCTCTGCCTTTTTTCAATGTGGAAAATTTATTTAAAACAACTAAGGATTTCACTTTATACATTACTGATCTGCCCTAATTTTTCATTTAATGCTTCAAATTCTCAAAATGCTGGTAAACACTTCATTAAAACACTATAAACCCTAAATCGCTCCAAAATTCTTTAGATTTTCATATTATCTTCTGGTTTCTTTTCTAGAAGCTTAATCATACCATTTTACACCATATATCTTTGTTTCATTGCTTGAAACCTCATATATCCAGGGAGTTCTTAGATTTCTCTATTAATGCTCCCCCTAAGCCTTAACATGGGCTTAGTTTTTAGAAGAATTATCTACACCAAATGGAGGTACATACGCATTTGATTCATCCTTGTTCTCAAGTTCCTCTTTCTTCTTTCAAATCTTTTCCATTTCCTCCTTAACTTTAGTAGGATTGACTTTCTTCACTATTTTATTTGTTAGTTTCAGATTAGTTTGTCTTCCATTCTTGCTTTTGCACAATCTTGAAATGTGTCCATATTTGTTGCAATTGTAGCATACAAAAATTTTCTAAAAAAAATAACTTCTATTCATTCTTTATCTACACCGGTTAGCCTTATGTCCAAATACATTTTAGGTGTAACAACAACCATTGAAAGATTGAAGCATTCTACTAGTATTAAATCTATTCATCATCTAACTTCTACACTCAGTAGCTCTATGTCCAAATGTATTTCATGCAACACATTTTCCAAAAAAGGATCCAAAATTTTGATTCATTCTACCTCTACATTCTATAGCTTTATGTCCAAATTTTTTGCATAAAAAAAAACCTTTGAAAGATGGATACCTTTGAGCATTTGGTTGTCTAATAAGAGGTCTTCCAATATTTCTTCTTTGGTTCTTGAATTGTCTACCATTTCCTTGAGTCTGCTTTTGATTGTCAACCTTGTTAGGAGTTTTATTTGTCTTTGAACTTTGTCCTTCTTCAAGTCCCAAACCACCTTTATTCTTAGAAGTTTTTTGAATTGCAATTAGTTCATCAAGCATTGTGGTACTTCTTTTGAATTTTTCCTTATGAGCTCTTGCTTTCTCTAGATGTAATCTTAGGGTTACCACTTCTTGTTCAAACTTTGTATATTCATCACTCTTGCTTTGTATCTTATCATTTAGAAAAACCTCAATTATCTTCTTTTCTTCCACTTGCTCTTTTAGTCTAGTGATATCTTCATTTTCCTTCTTCAACTATTCATTAACTTCTCTGTCTTTCTCTAAACTTCTTGATTTTTTCTCTCAAATTTTGAGGTTTCTCATTCCCTTTGGCACACTTGGTGTAATTTTAGGGCTGGATTTGATAAGATATTTAAGCATCTTGATCATGCCATTATCTCGATTCAATCTTTCTTTTCTTTTGACAGCTCTTCACTCCCAGTTAAGCCATTAGTTGATGTGGCATTTTCAGATCATTTCCCCATTTCTTTTTGCATTGAATGGGAAACAAGACAACCTCGGGCCTATAGAACACAATTATTTTTAACATCTCTCTACTTTGTCATCGGCCCACATTGGCCCACATTCATAGAGTCTATAATTTGGTGTGCAGGCCACCTCCTAATACAAGATGGATTAATTGGTGGAATGATACTATCACTTGCACGACCAGATTTCTGCACATTTATGGGTGCTAGTTGTCCATTTTTTGCCAGTGGTCTTATGAGGCTACCATAGTTGACCTATGCTCAGCTACTAAGGCTCTAGAGGCTAGCCCTTTCTCCCCATCATTAAAAGTCAAGGTGGTGGAATTAAGACACAAAAAGTAAGTTGCAGACAATTATGCTACCAGAGGTGTGCAAATCAAAGCCAGATTGCACTAGAGTTAAAGATTGGCGATGTGCCTCTAAAGAGTTTTTTTTAGCCCTGCATGCTAGGCACTCATCTAGACCGACATTAAAAAAAATAAAGATGGAATTTAGGTGCTTTTTGAGCTACGTGAAATTCTCCAGGCCTTTGTTTGACATTATGAACAAGTTTTCATTACTCAAGAGTATACACCAGATCGACAACAAGCCCTTCAAGATTATCTTTTTGTTGTGCCAAATAGGTTGTCTTCAACCTAAAAAAAAATTTGTGAACAATTTCTCACACTTTAAGACTTAAAGGAAGCCATTTATTACATGGCTGATGACAAGGACCTCGGGATTGATGGTTTCCCTTGTGAATTTTACAAGGCACTTTGGGATTGTGTTGGGCACAACTTGCACAAAGTATATCATGAGGATTTTCATTCCAAATCAGTGGGTAATATAATTAATAAAGGAAATATTAAATTCATACCTAAGTTTGGAGATCCCGAGGCTATTTGCAACTGGTGGCCTATCATGCTCCTCAAAGTCTCTTACCAAATCATCACCGAAGCTTTGGCTATGAAGATCCACCATATTTTTCCTCAGATTGTACACCCGGAGCAAACCAATTTTATCAAGTCCAAATGTATTCTCGATAATATCATTGTTGTGTGGGAAGGTATGGAGTGGGCTAAGAGTTCAAACCAGAAAGCTATTTATCTCAAAATAGACTTTGTTAAAGCCCATGACCGCATTGAGTGGCCTTTCATTTTGGCCATGTTGAAAGCCTTGGGTTTTGGGCCTAATTTCATTCAGGTTGTTCAAATGCTCTTCTCAGATGCCTATGCTTGTATCACCATTAATGGCTGCTAATATCTTGCCTTTGGTCTCTTCCGCTCCATTTGGCAAGGATGCCCGCTTGCTCTTTCTCTTTAGGTGCTTGTTGTTGAAGGATCTAGCTATCTCTTGGCCAATGCAGTTTCTCAAATTCGTGTTAAAGGCATTACCTACCTAACTCCTAGGATCAACTAGTTAATGGTCATTTTGCTAATGACTCTTTCCTCACCCTTCAGGAGGAAGAGAAAAATATTATGGGGGCTCTTGAATATCTTAACATTTTTTTCCTTGTGTCTAGCTCCACCATTCAGTGGCATAAAAATTTGTGCTATAGGCAATCTATTTTTACCACTCCTCATTGACTTCAACAGTATGGGTGGAAATGGATTTGAATAGGAGAAATATTTTGGTTTCTAGGCATTCCTTTTTCCTTCCAGGCTTCACCAACTAAGTTGTGGCAAGTTGTTCTCTCCAGGATTGAGAAAAAGATGGCCTATTGGATTACCAAGCCTCTTTCTCTAGCAGGGAGATTCCAAGTGTGCTTTAATATTTTGGTGGCTACGCATGTCTATTACTCCTCTTGTTAGGCCCTTCAAAACCTACTTATGCCAACTTGAAAAGTTGATTCAAGACTTTCTTTAGGCCTCTGTAGAATCCCACAGAGGGTTTCACTACATTTCCTAGGAGTTTTACTGCCTTCCCAGAGACTTTGGAGGACTTGGTCTACTCTCCACTCAACGAAAAGGGACTACCTTGTGTGTGAAATGGATAATTAGAGCCCTTACTAGAGATGAAGCCTGGAAAATTCTCCTCAGGCATTCCATTCAATCTAGATTTCCTATTCATAGAATTCATTGGAAGGGGATTGGCTTTCAAACCCTTTTGTTCATGAAGGAACTAGTTCAAATTATGGGAACTTTCATGGCCAAGAGAATTTGGAGAGCCTAGGAAGCGGTTAAGCCTCGACTCCACTAGGTCAACTCTGGTTTTCGTGATGGGATTTTGCTCAATCAACAAAATGTTTTGTGGTCACCTCTCTTTGCTAGTAATGGTCAGCCATTGGCCAAGTCACCTTAGCTTAAGGCACTAAGGTTCCACAAAAAAGGTATTCAAACTTTACAACATGTGTTTCAAAGACCCACAATGCTCATCATGTTGTGGGAAGATTTTCATGCCCTTTACAGGCTTCAAAACCAAGACAGTGATACTTATGATGGTCTGGTGAATGCTATTCTAGCATAAGTGCTTCATAAGGTGGGAATTTGTGGGTCCAAGCCCTAGTGGAAGGAATGGAAGTAGTACCCAGACACCCCTTACAATAATTACAAGCTTAGACTTGGTTATATTTTTCTTTCACCACATTTTCCAATGATTGAAAGTCTGAAGTAGCAGTGGCTTCTTCAATCCCCCACTCATGTTTAGAAAAAAGTATTTTTTGCCACTTGGTATGCAAGTGTTGAGCCGAAACTTTCCCAGCTCGATGCTTGGTGTATTTTTTTCCAAGGTTTTCATGTGGGGTCTCAACTTGCTCACTTGGGGGGTCTAGCACCCTCGGTTCCCATTTTGTGGGAATGTTGAGTCTTTTAAGCATCTCTTCTAGTTTTGTACTAGATCCCAATAGTTTTGGAATTGGATTCATGAATTCTTCTAGTCTTTTAGACTAGAGCCCTTTACTTGGCATATGGTTCTGTTGGAGACTCGCCCAGACTTCTTGCTAAATATACCCAGCTTTGGCACATTTTCAAGGTGGAAATCCTCTTCAATATATGGAAAGACAAAAATGCCTGCATATTTACTAACACACAAATGGATAAAAATGTTTCTTTATATTCTAAAGCTATTATTTGATCTAATGTTCTCTTGCAGATTCAAATTCAAGCCAACAAGGTTGCACTTAAGATGGATCACCTTCAAGTTCTTTTGGATCATTGGGGAAATGCCCCGTGTACTATAGCTCAGGTGCCCACTTCACCCACTTCCTCTCGCGACTAGTTACCCTCTCAGGGCTGATAGTGGAGTGGCTCTTCTCTCCCCCACTCTCAGCCTCCTCTTCAATGTGGTTCTTGCTCTCCTTAGAGGACTCATTCTCCTCCTCCATGGGCTGGCCAGGGGTGGTCCTCTAGAGGAGTGGTGGGGAGTAGTGATGGCAGTTTCGAGTGGCCCTCTAATGATACTCCTTCTGTTGACTCTAGTTGGCCAGATTCTAGTAATCTTTTCCCATGTATGGCACTTGCAATCTTTCCTTAGTGTAAGGATAAAGATAAAGATAAAGATGTTGATGATGGCTAAGGTCCTCCTCCTCATGTCACTCTAGACCCCGTTGATGTATGGGGGGAAAACCCGAATGACAGAGGCCCTCATGGCTCTGTTGGTACTGCTTTGGCTGCTTGATGGCCTCTTTAATGTTTATAATTTTGGACTTCTGGGCTAGGCCCATGTGACTCTCGATGTGTTCCTTCTTACCACCCACCTCTTTTGTGAATATGTATTTTAATCTTTATAATTAATATAGATTAGTGCCTACTCATCAGAAAAAATGTTCCACATATATACCCTATTACATCCACATACATCAATTAGGTCAGCCTAATTAGATAGGTTAGCATGGATCTAAAATAGATCCCCTTAACATCTGCAATACATATCAATCTTCATAGCATAATTTCAAGTATTAGGTCAACCAAGGATTAGACCTACCCATAAAATAAGCCAATTTAACCAACCTAAATCATCCATATGATCATATAAGTATGCACCATATGGAATATATGTAGCTTTGGCAGCTATAAACCATCTCCCAAAATTGTAGAGTCTAAATCCAAACACTGGAGGAATGTGAACTAGATAACTCATACCATCTTGCACTGTATAAGCCCAAAAATTGTATGTCAATCTTCTGCTACTTGTAACTTTCAATCCAATCAACCAAAATCATTGAAATATTGAGCATAGATGTATTTAGCAGCCCTAAACAACATACTATAACTACAAAATTTGATCTTCTAACACAAGCAATTCTATACCAAATTACTAGATCAAGGTGTCACCAAAACTGTTTACAAACAATGTTGGCATCAATGACAACACATCAAAGGGTTCCTTCTTCATTATTCCAACAATATTGCTAGAAATATTGAAAAAAGAAGTTGAGGATTGTTTGTAGTATCATACTACATTTATTCATGATGATAGAGGTGTTCTAGAAGAGTGATGTGTAATATCAGTTGAATAGTGAATGTAATAGTACTTGAATTATCATTATCAGTGCACTTTGAGAACATCACATCTAACTTCTTACTCCTTAATGTAGGCCTACAATATCATGCATGCATCTCTTAATTATGATAGAATTAATCCAAAAGTCTAATCCAGAATGTTGGAAGTCAATTTCTCAAGGTAGAGTATTTTCTCTGGGAATATAGTTATGCTCTATATTCTCTTCTGGGTGTGAGTTTTTCTTTGTGGTTTGAATGGAGGGTATTCCTACACATTTTCTATCATATTCCTATGTTTTCGAAAGATATGTTCATCATGCAAAAAATTTGAAGTACATAAGGGTCATTTTTCTAGTTATTCACCCAATGGTGGTTCCAAAACTATGCGACAATGGCTAGTAGCGTGTGGCATTCAAAGATAATGTGGTATAATAAAATAGGTCCAAGGTAAGGTTCTTGTGCAAGAACGTTGTATCATGTTATTTTGGCATAAATCAATTTGATTTAGGATTGACTTGTTACACATTTTGTGTAATTTGAATTTAAGTCCACCTTATGTCATCCTGGTTAATTGAGGATGTTAATGTAATGTTAGGTGTATATAATCATCATACCTTTGTTTTGTTGTAAGTATGCATGTGATAGGATAATTGAAGAGAAGGTGGTAAGTGAATATACATGAGTATCAAGTGAGTTTTAGTCAATGTGAGGCATCTCAATCATTGTGTGTCATCATTAGAAGATCTTAAGGAGTGTAGTAGTGTGTCTAGATCAATTTTAAACCTTATGTAAGTTGTGTAACCAACATTAAAGATCTGCAAGCTCTATCTTTGTAATTTTGTAGGATTGGTGCTCTACTCACTAAGTTGGTGCTCAAATCATTGTATTAGGAATTGGTGTCTCCAATAGGTTGGTGCCTCTAGTAGGTTTGTGCCTACTTCATATTGTAAATTCCCTTACTATGCTTTTTCTTTGTGAGGTTGGATTTGGATAGTAGATCCAAGTAGCTATTCTCACTTTGGTTTTTCCTATCTTGGGTTTCCATGTATATCTAATGTTCTCATATTCAAATGTGTGTGCTTATGTCTTTGCTTAATTATTAGTATCTATTTTGATACAAGTTCCATGATTGACATAGGTGTTGAATTAAAGCGTTTTAAATTGATTTGATCTACTGATTCACCCCCCCTCTCAGTAGATTGTGTGCCCTTCAATTAAAATTTCTCTAGTCACTAAAACTTCAAAGAACTAGACAAGAAACTTCTCCCTTTAATTTATTTATATAAATTGGTAAACTATCAACTTCCAATGTAACAAAATTGATGGCTACAAATAAATTTAGGTTGCAAGGTCTTCCAAATGATTCTAGATTCAAACTCTCCCTAATAATAATGGAATTTTATCATAATGAGTTGATAATTTATCATATTATCACACTTCACATATAGCTAGAATATTTCTAAATCACTAGGGTCTTCAATATATTTTCAATTGCCTCTTACCTAATTATAGCTAACTTGTCCACAACAATAGTTCCATTATGGGTAAGTGCACCAAGATGGTTCCCAAAAAAGGGGCTTAAGTGGCCACTTTTTTTCTGAAATCAGGAAATACTGACCTTGGACGTGAAATTGAGGATAGCTACACTCAAAATTTTTTGATGGAACAAAAACAAGGACCGCAGTGCTCGAGTCTACTTTCTAAACTACTAATTTATTTTGAAAATGGTTGAGATTAAGGGGTTCAAAAGAGGGACACACACAAATTGTTGTTGTTTCTGTCAGAAAAACATAACATAGCAACTCTTGTGTGACCCGAGCACGGTGGACTTTTTTTAGTATTTTTAAAATCGCTCTAGTTAGAAGTTAGATAACAGTATGTAGTAAGGACTGGATATTTTTTGATAATTTTTTAATGAATATTTGATTTTTTATTAATTTTCTAAGTGGGCACTTCCTAAAAAGCAGAATTTTGGCCGTGCTCCCCCTCAAATTTTTTGAAACTAAAAGATTTTTCTAAAATTTATTTTTTTTAAATTGTAGGAATGGAGTCTAGTTTCTAAAAATATAATTTATTTCAAATTTGATGAACGGTTAATTTATAGCGAAAAAAATACCAAACACTGCTTTTTGAAGAAAAACGGACATACAATCAAAAAAAATTATGGATGAAAAGTTTAACATTGTTAGAAAGTGAAAAAAATTACATCGTTCGAAAGCTAATAAAGAACCTAACATTACCCATGTATTCAATTTTCTTGATATTGAACCAGATGCAATCTTGATGGTGAGCACGAACCCGATTA